>CBMN010038364.1:0-11876 GCA_000582825.1 Hordeum pubiflorum
ACAGCACAAAAATCGACAACCCGATTTTTGGGGTGTTACACTTCCATTGGATGCCTCGCCTCCCTTACGCACTGTTCTTCACCACTTCTCCTCCTGCTATCAATCCTCCTCCATCGCCATGGCTCCCGCTGGCAAGAAACCTGCCGCCGTGGAGGGCAGAGAGCCAGAAACATCGCAGGCGGAGCCGGCCTTACTGAGGTCCAACATCCTCAACAAGGAGGCGCTGGACAAGGTGCGTCCCATGACGGCTTGCGACCACAACGAGTGGGGGGCCACGCGGATCTGGCCGGGCTCACGGCAAGCGAGCGAGCTGGAGGCCACAACCTTCACCTTCTTCATCCACTCCATCTTCGCAGGCCTGGTTCCACCTTTCTTTGACTTCTTCTGCGCCATCCTCGATCACTACCAAATCCACCTGCTTCACCTCCAGCCCAACTCCATCTTCCTCCTCGCCATCTTTGCCTACCTCTACGAGGGCTTCTTGGGAGTGATGCCCTCGGTGGCCCTCTAGCGCTGCTTCTACAGCCTGTGGGTGACCACGGGGAACCAGCGCTTGTGGTGCGTCTCCTTCCGCATCGCCGACGGGATGGCGGAGGAGATCATTAACATGAGGATCGCGAAGAAGGTGGAGGGCTTCCGCTCGCACTTGGTCTACATGTACGCGAAGCAGTATAGCCCCCTCTTCTTGATCCTGACCACGAATGCTATGAAGAGCTCTAGGTGGGAGCACGACAAGCTCGTTGACGAGAGGCTGGCGCCGCTCGTGGAGAGGATGCATGAGCTGAGGGACGCCAAGCTTACGGGGGCGATGGTCGCCAAGGAGTTTATCCGTTGTCGCGTTGCGCCCCTCCAGAGGCGGTCACGCCCGGTGTGGATGATATCCAGCCACGAGGACCCAATGCAGCTGAGCGCCGACAGCCTTCGCCCATAGGTGGTGGACGAGGTCTTGAAGATCTTGTTCTCTGAATAAGTGGGGAACCTGGCCGAAGATGCATACCCGCTGTATCGCTACAGCAACGAGGCCGAGCTCGTTGAGGGAATGCCACGGTTCGATCTGTGGGGGCTGATCCCGCCGGGGCATGAAGGGCCCCGTGAGAACCCCCTCATGGTGGTGCCCGGCTCGGGAGTTCGCGGCGACTTCGAGGTCTCGTCAAGCGACGACAGCAAAGAAGACGACGGGGCGACGCTTGCCGAGCGAAGGCGCAGGCTACTGATGGACGCCCCTGACGATGATGACGACGAAGAGGTCCAGGTCGCGTAGCCATCCCACCAGCCGGACACGAGTGGTGGGGCAAGCACCAATGCGGGGGCCAATGAGCCTCGCACGGAGGAGACCCGCACTAAGCTGACGGAGGACGAGCCCGCCAGGCCCCGCGCGGGGAACATCGGCACCACGGCGACGGGTGAGGGCCCCAACAGGCCTCATGCGGAAGAGACCCGCAACACGGTGGCGGAAGAAGATACCCTCAGGCCTTGCGCGGAGCCCTCCAGAGGGAGCTCGCGCGAGCCTCGTGAGGGCGGCAGCTGTGGTCATCCTGCAAAGAAGGTCATGAAGAGGAGAAGATGGGGCGCCGTCGACGAGTAAGCCTCTGAGCCTTAATGCTTTCCCTTTGTTGAGTCCTTGCCTCGTGCCTCTTGAGGTTCGGGATGAGCCCCATCGCCGCGCAGGGACAGCGAACCCCCGAAGAGAAAGAAACATGCCACGGGCCTGAGCGGCGCCTCAACACCCTCTGCGAGCAGCGCGGGGCCTGAGGGGGAAGCCACCCAGCGCCCTGAGGTAGGAACCGGGCATGCGGAGGCGGAGGGGGAGCACATGGTTTGCCGCCAAATGCACCAAGACCCGTCCCCTCCGGCCGGGGGAAGCGAGACCCTAGAGGGAGGCTCTCCAGGAGGGGCGTCGCCGCCCGAGGAGCTGTCCTCGGGGATCGACACGGTGCGGCCCAGGGCGCCTGACGCGGACCGTGGCACAGTGACGAAGGAGGCAGCGAGGAGCCCCCCTCGCCCGACGGAGGGAGCAACTGCCACCGGGGGCAGCGGCAGGGAGCCCCTGAAGGAGCTTGAATCAGGGCCCTCAGGGGCCATGACCACGGATGGAGGCATGGACCCGCAGGCCAGCTTGGCCCTGGCGCTAGTGAATGACAGTGCCTTCCTCAAGTGCGGGGTCCTGCAGAGCGCCAGAGCAGCGTTCAGCGCCCTCGAGAAGGACCTGCAGGCGAAGGAGGCATGGATCGCAGCCGAGCGCCTATGGCTTGCGGGTGGCTGGCGCCAACTCAATGTGGCGGTCAAGCTCGGCCACCAGCAGGAAGACGCCTCGCGTGGGAAAAGCGCGACCAGGCCGCCCGAGAACCCAAGGAGCTCCTGGACGGGGCCATGAGGGACGCCGTGGAGGCCGCTCGGCGCCTCAGGGATGTGAAGGTTGCAGAGGGGGCCCTCCAGGAGGAAGCTGCCTCCAAGAAGGAGGTGCTCCGGGTGCGAGAAGGCGTCGTCAAGGCCCGGGAAGCGCAGCTCGCCCCTCGCGTGGAGGAACTGGCCAAACGTGCGGTGGACCTTGCCGCCCTCGAGGTGCAGCTCGCTTCTAGGGAGGAGAAGCTTGCCAAGGGCGAGGAGGACCTGGCCGCCCACGAGAGAAACACCGAGGCCTCTGAGGCGCGGCTGGCCTCTCGAGAAGAGGAGCTCAGCAAGTGAGAGGCAGTGCTCGCCGCTCGCAAGAAGGACACCGAGACCCGCGAGGACGAGCTCGCACGAACCGCGTCTGAGCAGGAGCTGGAGCGCGAATGCTTGGCGACACTGGACCGCTAGCTGGCAGCCGCCCAAGCCTCTTACGACGACTGCCTCGCTAAGGCCAATGCCCAGCTAGAGGAGAGGGAGAAAGCGTACAAGGCCGACGTCGAGAAGAAATCCGGGGATGAGCGCGCGGCGCTTGCCAAGGGTCATGGCGAGAAGCTAAAGCTTCAGGAGGCGCGCTTCACCAAGAAGCAGAAGGGCCTCAATGTCGAGATCTCCCGCCTCAAGAAGCAGCTCGGGAAGGCGGAGGCCATGAGGCAGCAGGCGCTGGTGGCCAAGGTGGACGTTGAGGGAGAGCTGGACTCCCTCCAGCAGCAGGTGGGAAGCGTCTCCGAGGTCGTCGAGCAGGCTCGGGAAGAGACGGACCGGGCGCGAGGGCGGCAGCACAAGCATGCCAAGATATTCCACGCTCTCATGCAGCATGCGCATGCCGCCGTCTCCTGCTTCACCGACGAGACGGTCACAGACCCTCTCGAGGAGAGCGACCCCGGCTACCTAGACTTCTTCACCAAGCTTGTGGCTAGGCTGGAAGAAGGGGCCAACACGGCGGACGAGCGCATCAAGTACGAGTGCCGTGAGCTCCTGAGCCAGGCGGCGATGCGCGTCTTCACCAACCTCCTCCGTGCCAACGCCGACTTCAACTTTGATGGGGTGATGGCGCCCGTCCCTACAGAGCTCCGTGACGGGCTCAGGAAGGAAGTGGAAGGCCACGTGGAGGCTCTGGTCCAGCGCTTCGTGCCCATCGACGATGGTTCTGGCGAAGGCGTCGGTGGCGACGATGACGACGAGGGCACCGGCGACAGTGCCTCGTCTGCCTAGGCCTCAAGCTTCCTCTTCCTGTTGTATCTGTAATGAAGTAGTCGCGGCCTCGTGGGGGAATGAAGACATTTGAATTTGTATTGGCGTTAAGTTTTTTAAATGCTTGCTGCACTTTCGCTTCCTCACGAGGTTTGTTTTCCCTTTTTACATGCCTTTGTGCCCTACGTCGTTAGGACCCAACCCCCGAGTGTGCTACGACCGTCGCTGGTATGCTAAGGACGTGTGCCTAGCAAGGCTAGAGGTTGTAGGGCTCCACGAGGTGGTAAGGGCTCCCGAGGCGCGATGCTCAAGGAGGCCCCCTTTGGCGTGCAGGCGCCTAGTGCCAAGGAGGAAAACGTGACCCTCAATGAGGTTGCGAGGGGGAGAGAGTGTGAAAAATGCAGCGAGAGCTCGCGAGGCATTTCGAACTTAGCTTTTTCGTGGGGTGCGTCGTCGTCATGTCACGGCCTGGAAGGTGCGCCTCACGAAGTGCTCGCCCTTGAGGCCTCCCGCTGATACTTAGCGAGGGTTGGCGTCACACCCTGCCTTGCGAGGCAGCGCTCACGAGGCCCCTTGGGAGCCTCCTAAGGGGCGATGCGCCGTGTCCTTGTGAATTGTCCCGCGAGGCAGTGCTCCCGAGGCCTCTTCCGTCCTGCGTCTGAGACAACTAGATGCAAATGGTATCTGCAGGCAGTACATCAATGCGCGCTCATGAGGTTGCTTGTGGGTGTCATGCGAGGAGACGAAGTACCAAGGCCCTTGGTGAGGTGACGTGCACAGGAGCAGGCCCGCGAGTCAGAGCTCAGTCGCTTGGGTTTTGAGGCGCTGCTGGGACTGACCCAAGCACAGGCACTGTGTCTAGCCCCCGCTTGCGTGATACGCATGAGGGAGATCGCGAGTGCGCACACCTCATGAGGCGGATCGCCTATCGAAGACTCATGATACTTAGGAAATAAAATTTTACTGTTGCATGAAGAAATTCATTACACAACCAAAAAAGATACTTGCTAACGTGATGGACACGGAGTAGCTTGAGGATGTAGCGGCCAGACGGCGCCCTCAGGTATTTAGTCCGCCATGCCTGAGTGCCTGAGCATGGGGCCCCACTGGGTTATGGGTAAATGTGCTGTCGTGATGGACATGGAGCAGCTTGAGGATGTGGTGGCCAGGCGGCGCCCTCAAGTAATCAGTCTGCCATGCCTGAGCATGGGGCCCCACTGGGTTGTGGGCGGGAGCTCTCGCGGCCTCGTGGCAACGCATGAAGAGAGGCTCCGAAGCGTGTACAGCTCCATTTCATTCGTACGCGTGAGGTCACGGGTAGAACTTGCGAAGGTGTTGGATGTTCCATGTGTTTNGTACCGGAACACCCTCCTCCGTCTCCAGCCATGCTGCGCCAGGCCGGGAAACGTGGACGACCCTGAACGGGCCTTCCCACATGGGCGAGAGCTTGTGGAGTCCTTCCCTGGAGAGGATCCTTCGCAGGACAAGATCGCCAGCTTCAAGGGTACGGGGGCGCATGTTGCGGCTATGGTAGCAACGCAACGCCTGCTGATACCTGGCTACTCGGAGGGCAGCCTAGCAGCGTGCTTCCTCGAGGAGGAGCAGGTCAGCTTCCCGCAGGCCGTCCTGGCGGGCCTCGTCAAAGGCCAGGACCCATGGGGACCCGTGCTTGAGCTCAGTGGGGAGGACCTCTTCTGCCCTGTAGACGAGGAAGAAGGGAGTTTCGCCGGTAGGCTTGGTCGCTGTCGTGCGGATCGACCATAGCATGGACTGGAGCTCGTCAAGCCAGCCTTTGCCACAGGCTTCGAGCTTTTTCTTGAAGCTCCTTGTCTTGAGGCCCTTGAGGACCTCAGCGTTAGCGCGCTCGGCCTGGCCGTTGCTGCGCAGGTGCGCCACGGAGGTGTAGTAGATCTGTGTGCCAAGGGTGGCGCAGTAGAACTTGAAGAGGCCATTGGTGAATTGCGAGCCGTTATCGGTGATAATGCGGTTAGGGATGCCAAAGCGGCACACGAGGCCCTTGATGAACTTGATGGCTGATCCTACTGGGATGGCACGGATAGGCTCCACTTTAGCCCACTTGGTGAACTTGTCGATGGCGACGTAGAGAAAACGGTAGCCTCCGGCGGCTCGAGGGAAGGGGCCCAGGATGTCCAGCCCCCAAACCATGAAGGGCCATGAGAGGAGGATGGTCTGGAGTGCCTGCGCCGGCTGGTGGATCTGCTTGGCATGGAACTGGCAAGCCTCGCAAGACTGGACCAGCTCCGTGCCATCTTGAAGCACCGTGGGCCAGTAGAAACCACTGCGAAACACCTTGCGGGCAAGGGTGCGCGATGAGGAGTGGTGGCCACAGTCCCCGCCGTGTATGTCCGCAAGCAGCTCGCACCCTTGCTCTTCAGAGATACATCGCAAGGCTACTCCGTTTGGGCGCTGGCGGTAGAGATCACCATCCTTGAGGCAGTAAGACCCAGCCTGGAGAGCCACGCGTTCTGCCTCAGCGTCGGCCTCGGGAAGGGCACCGCTCTCCAAGTACGCCTTGAGCTCCATGACCTAACCTGCGGCTTGTGACTCTAGAGCCAATAGTAGGCGAGCGCCTAAAGTTAGGCCGCAGTCTGGGGCGCCTGTGGGTGGTGCGGGCGGGAGCTCTTCGCGAGGCGGCTCGGCGCTGGCTACAGGTGGCGTCGCAGATGGCCTCAGGAGCCTTTCCTCGAAGACACCAGGGCATTGGGGCTCACGACGGGATGCCAGCTTGGTGATGTCGTCCGCTTCCTTGTTGTGATCACGAGGGACGTGCTGAAGTTCCATGCCGAGGAAGCGATTCTCGAGCCTGCGGACCTCCTCAAGGTAGGCCGCCATGTGCTCATCCTTTGGCTTGTAGCACTTGTTGGAGAAGTTGATGAGGAGCTGCGAATCTCCCTTGATGGTGATGCGCTTGACGCCAAGAGCGATGGCGGCCTTGAGGTCAGCAATGAGGCCCTCGTATTCAGCGATGTTGTTGGAGACCTTGTCTTCATTCTTGAAGCAAAGCTGTACGGTGTAGTAGAGCTTGTCTCTCGTTGGCGAGGTGAGCACGACGCCAGCCCCCGCGCCCTGGTGGGAGAACGCACCGTCGAAATGAATTGTCCAGACAGCGGGGGTACCCTCCCTAGGTAGAAGGGATTCTTCCTCACGGGGCTCCTCCTGGTGCAGATCCGTCCATTCCGCCGTGAAGTCGGCCAGGGCCGCGCCCTTGATCGTCCTCGTGGTGAGGAACTACAGCTTGAAAGACTTCAGCTCTATGTTCCACTCGGCGATGTGACCGGTGGCGTTGGGGCTGTGCAAGACCTGTTCTAGCGGATATGATGTGACCACCTTGATGGGGTGACCCTCAAAGTAATGGCGTAGCTTCCTGGAAGCAACGAGGAGCGAGAGAGGAAGTTTCTGCTGCATGGGGTACCGCTCGCGCGCATCCCGCAGCACCGTGCTGATGAAGTACACGGGGTGCTCGACGAGGCGTGTCACGGTAGTGGCGCCGGCCTGCTCTTCGAGGGGCTCGCCAGCGAGCTCATCGAAGGCCTCTTGAGGGCGGCCCTCGGCAGGCACCGGGTCCGGCCCAGCGGGATCGGGAGCGGCCTCCGCAGGCGCAGGCTCGGCAGGCCCAGACGCAGCCTCAGCAGGAGCTGGGGTGGCTAGCTTTTGCTTGACGCGGATCTGCTCCTCCCGCTCCTCCACGAGGGCTGCACTGGCCGTTTGAGGGGTGGCTGCCAAGTACAGGAGCAAGGGCTCGCGAGGGCGAGGAGCAACCAAGATAGGGGGCTCGTTAAGTACCTCTTGAGGCCCTCGAAGGCTGCATCGGCTTCAGGAGTCCACTTGAAAGGGCCTGACCTCTTCAAGAGCTCGAAGAACGGCAGGGCCTTCTCGCCGAACTTGGAGATGAAACGCCCAAGCGAGGCCATGCATCCCGCCAGGCGCTGCATTTCCTTGAGGCTTCGGGGAGGTTGCATGTCTTCGATGGCCATGATCTTCTCAGGGTTGGCCTCGATGCCGCGGTGGGAGACCAAGAAACCAAGCAGCTTGCCTGAAGGGTCTCCGAAGACGCACTTGGCGGGGTTGAGCTTTAGGTTGACTTTGCGCAGGTTGGCAAAGGTTTCCTCGAGGTTCGCGATGAGGGAGCGCGCTTCGCGAATCTTCACGACGATGTCGTCGACGTAGGCCTTCGCATTCCTTCCCATCTGAGGTCCTAGGCAGATGCGCATCAGCCTCTGGAAGGTGTCTCGCGCGCTCTTCAGGCCCATGGGCATGCAGGTATAACAATACACGCCATAGGGGGTGATGAAGGCTTCTCCTCGTCTTCCACTACCATCTTGATCTGGTGGTAGCCTGAGAAGGCGTCCAGAAAGCACAGCAGCTCACACCCGGCGATGGAGTCCAGGATCTGGTCGATCCGTGGCGGCGGGAAGGGATCCTTGGGGCAGGCTTTGTTGAGGTTGGTGAAATCAACACACATTCGGTGGCCACCGTTGTGCTTGGGGACAATGATGGGGTTGGCGATCCACTCGGGGTGGCGCACCTCACGGATGATTCCTGCCTCTTGAAGCTTCCCGACCTCTTGAACTATGACCTCTTGCTTCTCGGGTGCCTGGCGCCGTTCTTTTTGCTTCACGGGGCGTGCGTTGGGACACACGGCTAAGTGGTGCTTGATCACCTCCCTCGGTACACCGGACATGTCTGATGCTATCCAGGCAAACATATCAGCATTTGCCCGGAGGAAGGTGACGAGCTCGCCTTCCTATTTGGGGTCAAGGCCGTTGCCGATGGAGACGGAGGGCCCTGAGTCGCGGCCGTCCAACGGACACCTTCTTCCTCTCGGCGCGCGGCTAAGAGAATAGCTGCTTCTTCTTCGGGGGTGCAGCCTCGGCAGGCCCGACGTCATCCTCGTCAGCGGGGTAAGCTATGGCGGCAGCCTTGTAGGCATGCTCCAGGGTGCGCAGCGCGTCTTTCTCATCGCAGCGGATGGTGATGGTGCTGCTGCAGCCCGGGAGCTTGACGATGTTGTAGGCGTGATGCGTCACCGCCATGAACTTGGCGAGCGCAGGGTAGCCCAAGATGGCATTGTAAGGTAAGCCAATGTGTGCCACGTCGAAGTCGATGAGGTCAGTGCGGTAGTTCTTGTAGGTGCCGAAGGTGACGGGAAGGCGCACTTGCCCCAGAGGCAATGTGGAGCCATCGGTCACGCCGGAGAAGGGCCTCGTCGGCATCAAGCGCTCATAGGGCACCTGAAGAACCTCGAAGGTTTCCATAAAGAGCACATTGAGGCCTGCGCCGCCGTCGATGAGGGTCTTGGTGACCGCGATGTTGTTGATCGTGGGCGTGCACAGCAGAGGGATGGTGCCCACAGCTTTCGTAGACTTGGGGTGGTTGGTGGAGTCAAAGGAGATGGGGTACTGCGGCCACTTGAGGGGCCTGGAGGCCTCAGGTCCCGGGAGGGCGGCTTTCACCTCGCGGGAGAACTGCTTGAAGTGGTGCTTGGATGGGGGAGCCTGGGCCCTGCCGAGGATCCATGCCACCGCGAGGCTCCTGGTAGCCCCCAGCGTCCTCGTCAGGGAGGTTGCCGTTGTTCCTGTCCCGACGAGGCGGGGCGGCGTGGGCCTGAGGAGGGCTGGCCTACCGAGACTGGTTCCGCCAGCCCTGGCAAGGGTTGGCGTCGTCGCCACGGTGATCTCCCCAGCGGCCGCCGCCGCGGTCATTGCCGTGGCCCATGCCGCGCTCGTTGCGGTCATTGTCACGGCCTGGGCCGCGATCGTTGCGGTCGCCACGCCTCCCTTGGCGGCCCTCGCGAAGCAACTTGAGCTTGTGGCAGTCTTCGGTGTTGTGGGAGTGCATGTTGTGGTAGACGCAGAAAGGGCGACCGTCATTCTTGGCCTCGTCGCGGTCGCGCCCACGCTTCCGCTCAGGCTTCGCCGCAAGCATGGCAGGGCCTTTGCGCTTGGGGTCCTTGCTCTTGGGCTTGGCGGCTTCAGGTGCCACGTCAGGGTCGTTGTGAGCGAAGAGGCGGCCCTCTTCAGCCTTGGCGCATCTTTCGGCGAGGTCGAACAATGCAGCCATGGACTCGAGCTCGTCGTTGATGGAGAGCTTCTCAAGCATCTTGCTATTCGTGACGCCTGCAGAGAACGTGGCGATGATGGCGGCATCAGACACGCATGGGATCTTGTTGCGCACTTGGCTAAAGCGCTGGATGTACTTGCGAAGAGTCTCATCGGGGCGCTGGCGTACGGCGCGCAGGTCATTGAGTGTGAGGGGGCGGTCGTGCGTGCCCCTAAAGTTGGAGACAAACTGCCGGCACAGCTCGGACCATGAGGAGATGGAGGCCTCGGGGAGGTTCATGGGCCACGAGTGCGCGGCATCCTTGAGGGCCATGGGAAACCAGTTTGCCATGAGCTTGTCGTCACCTCCCGTAGCCTGGATGCTCACAGTGTAGAGCTACAGGAACTCCACTGGGTTGGCGGTGCCGTCGAAGCGAGGAGGAAGCTCCGGCTTGAACTTCACGGGCTACACCACGCGGCGTAGCTCGTGAGTGAAGGCGAGGCAGCCACCGCTGTAGGAGACGACGCTGCCGACAAGGGCGGCGCGGTTCGGACGCCCGGCCACTGCAACATCCTGGATGGTGCGGTTTTGGCAGTCGCACTGCCTCTCGAGGATCACGCGCGCGTCAGGCGGCGCGCGCATGATGATCTGGCAGCTGGTGTTGTCACGGTGCGACTGAGATGAGTCGTGGGACGGCTCCGGTGAGCGCATGGCACGGCGATGACCAGCACCGTCGTTGGGTGGCAGAGGAGACCCATCATGTCCTGCCCACACGTCAGGTGACGGCGGAGGTGGCAGGGAGCGGGAAGGAGCCAGGATGCCACCGGCCACGTTGATGAGCTCGGTGATGCGGCCAAGCCAGGCATCGTACCTGGCCTCGGTGGGACGGTAGCGCAGTAGCTCCTGCGCCATGAGCAGTGCGGCCTGTGGCTCCAGAGGGTCCTGGCGGGCGAGCGAAGACACGGTGGCGGTGCGAGCAGGCGGCTACTCTTGTTGCACGGATGGGTGGAGGGAGGAAACCTGTTCCTCCCGCGGCGCGGGCTCGGTGGCCGCACGGGCGCGGCCACGGCGGCCGCGGTTGGTGCAGGGCTCGGTGCGACCCGTCTCGGCCCTACGCTGGGCGCACAGCTGCCATGCGTTGGCCATGGCTATGCCGGAGCTGGAGGAAAGGAGACCACCCCCTACCTGGCGCGCCAAATGTCAGGTGTTTGATTCGAGGTCAGGGAAACCACCAAAACCTGGTTCGAACACAGGGGGTGTGTCTCGATTCCTGACAGCCCGACGATGCCTTGGCGAGGCTAGGGCTCGCGAAGCACGACGGAGTCATGCGAAGCACGGCAAGAACACAACGATTTACCCAGGTTCGGGCCACCGTGTGGTGTAAAACCCTACTCCTGCTTGGTGTGTGATTGCTTGGGTCAGTGCTCAATCGAGCGAGGGCGCAAGGGTGTTACAAGGTGTTTCTCTCAGGTTCGGTCCCCTGTTCTCGTCCGATCGGTCAATCGATCCCCCTCGAAGGTGGCAGCACTGCCCCTTTTATACTAGCCTTGGTCCTCTTCCCCAAAAATATTGGCGGGAAGGGTTGCCACACGGCGGTAGTTTAAAGGGGGACACGCACTCAGCCCTATCCAGACAAAAGGTGGTCTTCGCCTGGCAAAGACCCTATCTATGACGCGCGGGTGGGCTCGCCGGTGACGTCCATCCTGCCACCCTGCGCATCCTGGTCTTCATACACCAAAGTGGTAAGCTTTGGGACTTGCTTTGGGGGAGGCAGGCACCGCTGCCCCCTATCATTGAAGAGGAAAACCTTCTGGCCGCGCCCGCTGGCACAGCCCTGGCAATTGTCGTCTTGCGCGGGTATGTCACCCACGTGGTGAGCACCCAGCTGCGAGGCCTGCGCCGCACAGCTGTCCCACTCCGGGGGGCCTCATGAGGGGGTCGCCCCCTGAGGGGGGCCTCGCAAGGCTGCTCGTCGCCGTAGATGTTCTTCAGTAAGTCTTGCCCTTAGGAGGAGAGGCCCTCGCGAGGCTCCTGCCCTCGCGAGGCGTCTTGCACTTGGTGGTGCCCGTGGTTGGGCCGCCTCTTGAGGCTGCGCCAGGTGTCGCTTCCTGGGCCGCAGGCAAATGGGCCATGGTACCCTGGTTCCCACTGGCCCGACAGTCCTAGCTCGCAGACTCGGGATCCTCGACAATCAATCTTGGCATCACCTGCAATCTGGCATGACACGCCAGGTG
>CBMN010038370.1:0-11020 GCA_000582825.1 Hordeum pubiflorum
AAAGTCATAGCAACATAAATCTCATAACATAGTGGATACTAGGGATAAAGCCCTATAAAAATAACTCGATTACATGATAAATCTCATCAAATCCCATCACCAACCAACAGGCCTACAAAGGAATTACTCACTCCCGGTGGTGATCATCATGAAATTGTTGATGGATAAGGGTTGGTGATGATAACGACGATGATTTCCACTCTCCGGAGCCCCAAACGGACTCCAGATCAGCTCTCCCAAGGAAGAACATGAGGTGGCGGTGGCTCCGTCTCGTAGATCGCTATAAAAACTTCTCTCTTAATTTTTTCTCGGAGAATATGAATTTATAGGCTTGGAATTAGGGTCGGCAGAGCGACGTGGGCCCCACAAGACAGGCTGGCGTGCCTGGGGGGTGGCAGCACCCAGATGCCTTGTGGGTAACTGGTGGCACCCCTCTGGCAGGTCTTCGCTCCAGTATTTTTTATATATTCCAAAATAATTCTCCAAAAAGTTTCTCTCGATTCCGAGAACTTTTATTTCTGCACTAAAACAACACCAAGGTAATTCTGCTGAAAACAACATCAGTCTAGTTTAGTTTCATTCAAATCATGCAAATTAGAGTCCAAAACAAGGCAAAAGTTTTTGGAAAAGTAGATACATTGGAAACGTATCAGTTAGGTCTACCTATTTTTATATACTTTCCATTATAAGCATGATTTATGTTGAACTCATGAGTTGACTTTTCTACTTATGAACAAATCATGAAATCCATCAACATTTATATGTTAAACTCCACATGCAGCGAATCTTCAGAACCTAACCAAACACTTGAACGACATGTATGTTTGATACAATTCAAATCTAAGAACCATACCGTAATATCTTTGAATCCTTGCGGAAGCGTGATGCGGAGGTACTTGTCCTTCTGAACATAGGGAGACTGCAAAGATTCTTGGTGTCCAAACAGTTCCTGTACTGCATATCCAAACACTCGATTATTTCATAAATAACATCTGGAGGTGATTTGTAGTGGATTAAGGTGATTTGCATCGGATAAGGAGATGTATATGAAGACTTTCCTTCATTTGGTCTGATTGAACCTGGCGACCCAGTTTTTTTTGGGATGGGAAGTCTTGAACCATGACAAGCGTCGGCGACAAGTGGCTACCCTCGTCGACGTGTTTGATATCTTGGGGGAAATATCGCAACAATCCTCATTGGCGTAGATGAAGCTGTAGCGAAGTATGTCCGCAATATGCGCCGGCGACAGGCGGCGAGAGGGGGTGAGAGACTGGATTTGGGACTATACGCGGGCGAGTGGTGGTTTTTAGTGAAGGGGAAAAACATAAACGTCGAAGCTGATGGGACTATACATGGGCGTCTCCCTGATTTGGGCCCACTTGTTAGTGGTAGCACATAAATATTTGTATAAAAATGTAACATACATTTTCTAATGAAGGGATAAGGAAAATACATGTATAATAACAGATAATGTATGAAACACCTTTTTTCTTTTTAACTATTGCAATTGAAATAAAATCAAAATGGAGCAGACTTGTGGGACATTTTCATCAATTTCGTGCATGGAATACACTCCCAAAATTTTCAAAACATGGAATCCAAAATTATTTTGAAGGATGTGACAGGGCCATGTAAACATTTACACAATGTTTACAATGACTCTACCACATCGATTAAATTAACCTCATGGTATAGCCACTTCCCAGTCGGTCAACCATCCTCAGACTGCTCCAACCACAACACGCTTAACATTCAAGTTCTTTTGGGAATGAGGTACCGAATGGGAAGATGCACCTTGTTGATATGGGTTGTCAATTAGACGTATGACACCTAGGAGAATGCCGCATACATTTTTCAAAAGTTGACCAAACTCATATGACTTGGAGGTTAATTTAACAAACATGACTGAAATGTTGACATAAATCATTCTCAAAATTTTGAAAATAAAAGTACTTGGAGGTTAATTTGACAGACATGACTTAAAAGTTGACCAAAGAAATATCACATTTTTTGGAAACATGTCATAGAGTAACACAATAGACCTTCTTCAGGCCAATTAACATGTCATGAAAAAACAAAAAATCATTGTCAAAATTTTCAAAACAAGGACATTGAGGTTACTTTAAGTGACATGACACGTCACTATACACATTTAAGTGCGTACATAACTGGTTCTATACACACTTAAATGTTCATCGTGATCGGTCTCGTCAATTAATTTAACCTCGGGGCCACTTCCCATCCGGTCACCCATCCTCAGAGTGCTCTAGCCTCAGCACGCTTAACTTGGGAATTCTTTGAGGATGAGCTAGTGGGAAGTTGCTCCTTGCTGATATGGGATGCGTCTTTGCATCCTTTATGGTGTAACCGGCCCACCTATACAACCACCTCACCGATTCCTACAAGCAAACGGTGCACATACCAGCCCCCGACAATGATTCATCTGAAAATCAAGACCTGCAACATTATCGACGGCAGATGGAATCACATGATATCTAGCCGTCCATCTCCATGCCAATTTTTTTTGAGGAATGGTGTGCCCTCGAGGATATCCGCGACATCGCCATTCGGGTTCGCCGGGAAGAGGAAGTGACGGCAATGAAAGTGGTTAGCACACCAAAGTAGTTGCAGACATCGATGGCTAGTATTAGTGCGGGGGCACGTTTTGAGTTGAGGATAAATTTTTCTCTAATGTATTTACCTTTGATCTTCAGATTCATGCCCAAAAAGTTGGGACAATTGCATTTTTGTCACTAGTTGGTTCCTACCCACGGGTTTTACCCTTACTTTTCAAGCTTGCTTAGTTTTGCCCTTAATTTTTTTGCTAAGGTCGCTCGAATGCCCTTCTGTCACCGTGCCGTCTGGTCAAACCCCTCTGACAATTTTTGGGGACCAAAGTACCCCTGGTAGCTCGCAAGGAGGGCATGAGACTTACATGCGAGACACACTCAGAAAAGACATAAAGAAAATAAACATACCTCACCTCTCTCTTACATGCGGGACCCTGAAACAAAAGAAAAGAAATAAACGGACTCCTTTCTCACATACGTGTAGGGCACACCATAATAATAGTAATAAAGGTAAACCGATCCAACTAATCTCTCTACAGAACTTAATTACTCAATAGGGACCACCTGTTAGTGACTGAGTATACCTAACATACTTAATTATAGCCTAAACAAATGTGCCAAGTCAGCTCGCCGGAGATTAGGGCCGGTGACTTGGAAACACGGCGGTGTCCACACGAGAGGCTAGAGGAGCATCAGAGCAAGGTACCAGGGGGTCGATCTTGTTTGGGAACGTCTTCTGGACAAAGCAGGAGGTCCAACGGTGGCAGGAGCTTGACGGGAGCGAGCTCGTGGCGGCGGTGCACGCACGGCCTCGACGGCATCATCGCTACGGTGCACGGGACCGTGAGGTGAGGGGTATTAAGATTCCTGGGAGCTCACCGAGCACAGGCATGAACTCTTATGCACCGTGTGATATCCATAGTGATGGCGGTGACATGGCCGGCGGCGGGGAGCTCACATGTTGTGCGGAGAAGGTAGCTAAGTGGCGTAACTGACGGCGAGACTAAGTAGATTTTGAAAAGTGGCTCGCGGAGAGTCTTTACAACAACTCAATAGGGTGGGAGATGCACAGATGCGGACGAATCGACGGCGGCATTGGTCAGCTCTAGAGGTAGAAGACGACGTCGATGGTGAGCTTCTAGGGGCGTCCCGGAACGAATTGTTCGGGTTAGACGTAGAGGTATACGAGGCGGAGCTAATGAGCACGTCGGTGAGTCTAGGCGATAGCCTTGGGCATGACGACGGCCAGTGGTGGCGACTGTCCCCTCTCAGGCGAGCTTGAACCCAAACTAGAGGAAGTGGAAAAGAACGGGATACAGAGGGGGAGGGGGCAGCGGCGATGTGTAGGGCTTATCCGTGTCTCGGAGATGCGGTAGGACGGTAGGAGATGGCACAGAAGCGGCTCGTTGGGCATCCACCCGCTCTGTCTGTCTAGCGCGAGGAAGGAGAAAAGTTGGAACTGGGATTGGGCCGGTTACACAGTGTTGGGCCTAAGGTACGGTTGCTCTCTCTTTTTTCCTTTTATTCTTTTTTGTCCCAGGGGTAGTTTGGTCCAGAGTAACGGTCAAAGGGGTTTGACCAGACGGCATGGTGATGGAAGGGCATTCGAGCGACCTCGGCGGAAAAAGTAAGGGCAAAACTGAGCAAGCTCGAAAAGTAAGGGCAAAACCCGTGGGTGGGAACCAACTAGGGATAAAAGTTCAATTGTCCCCAAAAAGTTTGAGGAATGAATGTGTTATCTCTTCTAGTGCTTTACACTGAAAATAGCGTGCAAATGCATTGCTAATTCATCCAAAATTGACGTGCCGACCACAGTGTGATCTGGTCTGAAGTAGGCATGTGCACTATCTGAAATGTCAATTGAATTTTATGAAAAAACAATTGATCTTTAGGACCAGACTTTCACTTGATTTATTCAGCCATATGCAGAGCACATTGACATACAATTCGTACAAACTAACAGGCAATCACATTGAATGGTAGATGCATCTGTCAAGTAGACATGGCTGATGTAACATGGATCTTACTTCTACATGCAAATACGGCGAAATACCACATTGAATGGCATCTACAATAAGTTGTTTGAATCAAGGAGAACATGTGTGCACTAGGGGTATGAAAGTAGTGTTATTAGGAGGTACAAAAGTGCGCCCCATCTAGATTTTCAAATGATTATGAGTACATGGAAAATGAAAAGGAAGTAGCACAATGAATGAGAAAACACATTTACAATAGGTTATTTTAATCAAGGAGAACAATGTGCACTAGGGGTATGCAAGTAATTTTAGTAGGAGGTACAAAAGTGCGTACCATCTAGATTTTTTAAAGGGTTAGGAGTACATGAAAAATAAAAAGGAACTACCACAATGAATGAGAAAACACATCTACAATAAGTTGTTTGAATCAAGGAGAAGGTGTGTGTGCACTAGGGAATGGAAGTAGTGTTAGTAGGAGGTACAAAAGCACGTACCATCTAGATTTTCAAATGGTTATGAGTACATGGAAAATGAAAAAGGAAGTACCATAATGAATGAGAAAACACATCTACAATAAGTTGTTTGAATCAAGGAGAACATGTGTGCACTAGGGTTATGGTAGTACTGTTAGTAGGAGGTACAAAAGGGCGTACCATCTCGATTTTCAAATGGGGGGGTGTGAACAACCATCATGACATGTAAAGTGGTAACGTCAGTTCAAATTTCACATGGACAAAGATGGATTATATGATCTCATATAAATTATTCCTGGTTTGTCATGTACAAGAACCGTGATATGCTCTTGCAAAGCAATCAACAATACATGATTGATTCTCAAAAAAAGAAGAACGAAAAGAAAGGTTCATTGAAAACTTGTTCACTGGACCTTGGCACGACAAATAAACCTCTTCTAATGCACCAAATACGCACGTGCATGCAAATATAGCTCCACCTTCCTTTCACCAAAAAATAAAAGGGTTCCAGCTTCCTTTAATATTCTCGTTGGACCCGAAATTTTTGTCCCTCCGCCCTTTCGTTCCCTCTCTTTTTTTGTTCCCTCCAACCATTTTAAATGCCGCGCTCATTTTTCCTCTATCGTATAAAGCTTCTTCCCAATTCTCCAAATGAACCGACAACATCATTCGCACCGTCCCCTCATATGTCTCTTCTTCCCCAGATTTGATCCACTTGTGGCGGCCAAATGAATCCCTCCCCGACATTCGACATGGCCGGCGTGCTTCGATGCGGCAAACAACGTAAATTCCCCCGTTGGCCCCAAAACCTAATCATAGACTACCAGGTAACAACTCTAACCCCCTCTCGCCCCATCGCCCATTTTAGGATTTGCACGTGCTTGTATGTTTTCACATGGTGTTCTTTGAAAGAAGTAATCAAATAGTAGGCTCCGTACAACATCTAATTCTATCTAGGGTTATAGCAATTTAGTATGTAGTTTCTTAATAAATTAGTCGTATTACATGGGGTACTGCAGCTAGTTCTATCTAGGGTTAAAATAATTTAGTATGCAGGTTCTTACTAAATCTAATGTGTTGTTTTCACAATTGAATGATGTCTTCTTCTAGAGATAACTTGTTGTTCTAGATTTGGTAGCATATTACTACCTCTTATTCCCACTAATAAAATCTACTTATGGAGTATGTGTTACCCTCTCAATCTTTGTTCACATTATTGATTGCCATGCATAGTAACAAGTCATGTCTGACTCTACAGCAGCTGCTACCAAACCAGCACATATGTACTGCGGTATTAAAGAAGAAACACCACAGGACGATTATCCTATAGCCCAACATGCGCTGAGAAAATATGTGGTCTACGAAATTAATATGGATTCACAGGGTTCAGATGATGCCAGTCATATTAATTTAGGTCAAGATCCTGGTAGTATTCAAAATACTACTTCTCAGGTACAGATTTATTGTACATCACATTAGTACCACTTCTAGATTTCTGTTTCTAAACTATGTCCTTGAGTGCATTCGGTTAGGTATTGTATGGCTGTACACTGGCACTACGAAAGAATCACACCATAGCCGGCATACCTTCATCTTCATGCAACAAGATCTACAGTGAACGATCCATCTATTCACATGGTTAAACATTCTTTCCTGATTGCTAATTCATCTACAAGTTGAACTTGTGCTATCAAACATTTATTAAAATTGGACGTCCATAATTTCTATCCTAAATGGGTGTATGTTTTCTGTACCGATAGTTTCAAACTGACCTGAAGAATGTATTTGGCGCAGAAATGTTCGTTGGTATTATGAGGAAATGTGGTCGCAATATTCCAGACAGGAACAATTACTAGAACAAGGTAAAAAAAATGAACCCATGAGCATGCCATATCTTTGAAGCCTGAGTATATAAATGAAGAAAATTGGGAGAAACTTGTGAGCCATTGGTGTGAGGATGACTCCAATGTATGTAGTACACACTCTTCGATTTTCAACTTGTCAATCATGGACACATCGTACTAAATTTAAGCTTCATGTCGTAGGAACTTCATGCCAAGAAATAAGAAAAACCATCTACTGTGAAGCTGAGCAAAAACACTGCACCTACAAAATTTGATTCCCACTTCAAACATATGGTAAGTATTTGTACTACCTTATTGCAAAAGCGTTATGTTGGATTGCCATATTCCTTGAAGTATTAATGTTCACCAATAGATATATCTCATATAAGCCTAAGGAAAACATACATAATCAATCCGAGGGAGACTTGCTTGAACGTACGTGCACTAAAAAGAAAGATCCTACACTGACTCTGACTGCAAGAAAGCATATCATAAGTACTGCCAAATTTGTTGGCTTCAAATGTACAGTGTGACCATTATTATTCAAACTATCAAACATTGCTCTAATAGTGCTATCAATCATATTGCAGAGTGAATCGAGGATCAAACACACACCACCAAAACAACTTGATACAACAACAATAACTGATGTAGAAATCATTGAGGAAAAGAGCTCCTCAAGCACGTTACTTTCGAGCATGGGCGTCTCATCCTCCTCCGGGAAGAATTCATTCTCTCGTGAATACATCTATGAGCTAGAACACATCATTACAACTCAGGAGGTTGATGCAAAAAAAGGCAAGTGATATGTTTCATGAAGAGTTGAATGAAATACTTTTTGCCCAGATAGTAGAAAGTAAAGAAGTGAAGAAGAAGCAACTACAGGAGATTGAAGATTTCAAGATGGATCACCGGAAGAAATCCATTGTCTTTGAAAAAAGGCAAAGACATATGAAGGCAATGCCCGTCACCTGTTAAGGAAGTCCACGCAGTGAGCACAAGACAACGTATGAATAACATCGACGGCCTCATGCTTATAGCCAACTTAATTTTCCTTTGTCTGAGACTATGTCCTCTACTTCTCCTTGTAAAATGTCAGGATTCACTTATAATGAAAGATTTCTTGCGAGTGTTTGAATTCTCATATTTTGGCAAATAAATTTTGAATATATTTTCCTGAAATTACAAATTAAATATCTGACGACTAATTTAATAATATATGAATTACAACTTTTTTCTAAGTGCGATGGTAATTGTGACGTAAATGCATGTCATCACCAATGTCTGGTCTCACTTGTAAGAAGCGACGTCAACATCTTTTGGGCCCATATTCCGGTAGCATTGACCGGTCAAAACTGACGCCCGACTTATTATTGACGGGACAGTCAGCGATAAAAATATAGCGGATGCACATGGAAGAAGCCACGTCAGCAATTGTTGGCGCCACCTGTCAGAATCTTTGACCGGTCAACCCCACGGACCGACCACCGATGACGGATTATTGTCGCCAAAATGATTTTAGGCGACAGATTGTGCTATAATAGATGACAATCTGGGCAATCACCAAAAACGGCCATCGGTGACATTTTTTCTGTTCATCACCTAAAATACGATCTTAGGTGAGTAAAAAGTGGTACCGTTGAAATCTCTATGACGGTGCTTCGGTGATGGTGGGGGTGATGGTTGGAAAACGTCACCGGGGTATTTTCCATGACGAAAAACGGTTATACATGACACAAGTGAAGCGTCGCAAAATAGAGCAAATTTTGGAGTGGTTATAACATAGAATATAAACTCTNAATTATGAATATGGAAATATAATAATACAATATTAATGCCTCTATGGAATATTTCCAATAGTCACCCAATTGCACTAGAGTTAATAATCTAGTTAGCACATTTTACTTTTACAATAGCAATCTGATTTGAGTCCATGCTTGCTTGTGGTATAGACTTCGTCCTATCAAATCTGACAACTTCAGATCCGTGTGTATCATTTAGATTTCAATGCATCCAGCATGCTTTCAAAAGAATTTGTAATTTTGTGAAACTGGCCTTGTATGTATTGAATCACTGGAAAAAACTTTCATTCCTTAGACTTAGCTATGGAACCACTATTAAGAACAATGTACCAATGGCACAATCTCTAGAAACCATACAAAGCTCATAAATGAACTTTTGATTCATTATCCTTCATGGTCTTCATGAAAGCACTCCGGGACGATGTCATAACTACCATCATGTTCTATTGCACCCGGTGAAGCCACTTTGACCTTCGTGTAACCTGTAGGCTATATCTACATCTATTACATTAAGCTGGCAATCTCGTGGCTCCAACCATCATGTCCTGACATGTAGGCAACTTAACCTTACCACATATAACCACCTCATACATAAACTCATTATTATGACGAAGGCTATACCACATCACATGCAAACCTGCAAAACCAAGTTAGATGTCCTCTAATCAGTTTGGAATGTTCTAATTACGTGGCCTCTAGGGTTTTTGGAAAACACTAGCTATGTACGTCCACCAAGGCGATAATTCTTGTTGCTAGATTAACTTTCGGGGTGTGTGATGGAATAGAATTAATTAAAAATCTCTAGCCCCACACTAAACTTCGTCAAATATGCATGGCCCCCAAGAACATCTTCCATCTTCACCGCCCTCTCTTGTTTGCGGCAGTTTACTATTCTTGACTATGATGAAGCCCAAAGAACTGTTAGCAGATCGTCGACAGCTAGAGACGATCGATTATAAGAACTTTCTATAAAGCTACATCATGTCGTCAATGGACTGAACCAAAGCAACACTCGAGGGAAGCATAGCAAGAATATCAAACCCTCACATCCACATGTGATCTAGATCGCAAGTTGTATCTACTCATAGAACCGCTCTGATACCATTGTTGGAAAATGTAGTAGAACACAAAAAAATAATCACTCTACGATCAACCAAAAACACTATGAAGATGCATTAATGGTTTGGATCAGATCATTACCAACAATCAATTGTAGCAAAAGAAGACGAGCCGATGTAGATCGTTGGTGAAGTCCCTCGAACCATAGATGATCCCTCGAACTGAAGACCGAAAGCATGACCTATCTACTTGATCATAAGCGTACTCACTGTCCAGAGGTAATCATCGCCAGAGAATTGGAGGGAGTAGACTAAAACAAAATTGGGATTCTAATTATGAGGATTAGAGGATCTAGGTCTAGCTCTAATTGACCAACTAGGATCAACAAGAACTAGAACTAGAGGACTAGAGGAGACTTCAAAAGTTGTGTGACCAAAAGGGTGCAGAACCTCTAGTATATATAGGTTGAGGGGAGGAGGAGAGGCACCACAAGGGGAGGGAAAGTCCCTCTCCCTTGGCCAGCCAAGAGGAGGGGGACCTCCCCTAAAATTTGGCCTTCCCCTTCCAAATAGGGGAAGCCATCTCCACTTGGCCCCTTCTGGCCCAAGTTGCCTTCCACCAATTAGCCTTTTAAGGGCCATTGATATTATATTAAATATAAAGGTCTTCTGACTATTATAACAAACTTTTATAAATTTCACATCTCCGAAAACATTTCTCACCTATATATTTTTTATCGGTAATACCTGGTATTGCTCGATAGTCTTCGGAACCCTTTTGATGACCCTAAAACACTTGCGGATCCTCTCGAAACTATTTTGAATATTAATGAAACAATTTCACAAATATGTTCTCATTACTCCCACACTACTAAAACTCAGCAGATCGTGATTACCTTAAACTTGTGACGGCGTAGGTTCGGTAATTCGTAGACATGAGCGAAACCCCTTCGTTCAATGACCGATAGCGAAACCGTGGACATCCATATAGATCCCTATGAGTACACGAATGATATTCGAGTGAATCTTTGGTTTCCATGTGACATTCCCTTTTCTTCATGATACTGTACAAAACCCGAGATGCATCGGTATCCACTTGAGTCAGTCACATGCTCACTATACCGTTTCTCCTTGTTATCGTTTTTTTTTCTTTCTCATTGATGTGTTCCGGCATCCGTGTGACATAGTCACATGCGTTTGGCCAAACGATGATGAATGATGTCACACCAAGAGAGATCTAAGAATATCCCTCAATCATCGGAGGAGCACATTCTACTCTCGAGCTATCTAGTCCCTT
>CBMN010038376.1:0-10466 GCA_000582825.1 Hordeum pubiflorum
GAACATTTTGCTTGCTAATAAAATGGCTGCATGCATCGTGCTGATGCAGAGGCCGGGGGACAACCTCCTTTTCTAAAAAAAAAAAGCATAAAAAGAACCTGGACTGTACTATTTGTGCGTACACACGATTTGATGAGCTTGGTAAGTATCATCTGGTGTATACAAGCACCCCTAATGTTTCAAAGTTTTTAGAAAAATCTAGGAAAACACAATATGTTGGAGCGGAGAAGTTTAACAAGCATGCAAATTTTCATGGTCAAAATTAAGATAGGTCAGGTTTATTGAAAAAACAAAATGAATAGTGATGGACAGAACAACATCACTATTCATACATGAATAACCTTTTTCCTTCTTATCTTCCAAGTGAATATGAGTTTTAACTTTAAAGTCCACATGTCTACAAAACATGACCTTCCTAAAGGCACCTCCAACGGTGGCCCTCAAAAAGTCCGCATAGGTCCCGACCATGCTGTCCGGACATATTGTGCCACTAAAACGGGCCTGTATCGGTCCGTTGGACGGTCCAGACGTTCTCTCTCTCACAAACCGGAGACAAACGTGGGGAGGCTTTGCGGGCTTCCGGACCGCACCCAAGCCAGCGTCTGCCCGCCCTGACCCACCCAACACCCCCTCCCTCGCACGCGCGCGCTTCCTGTCCGAAATAGCTAGCGCCGCTCCAGAGCGTCAATGTCGCATTCATGCCCGGTCAGAGCGGGCGTGATCTCTCACTGGCGCCGGCATTGAAGCAACGTGCCAGCCGAGAGAGCGCCGTCCCCGCCGCTTCCCGGTGCAGGCGACCACTCCACGTTCAAACAATACGTCGACCATCCGGCCGTCCCTCTGCCGCCCTCATTAATCACACGTGGTTGCCGAGGCGGCTACTCCGACACCATCCGTCCGTCCCTCTACCGCCCACTATTGCTATATAAACTGCTGCCCCGGCCATAGCCGCAGCCATCTGTCTCTGATCCTTTCTCCTTTTCGCACCACTCCCACCATGGCTTCCTCGCGCTCCAAAACTCTCTGGACGGGCTGACGACGGGCCAGAAGAAGGAAATGGCCGTCGTTGGCTCAGGCTGGCCGACAGGCAACCGGAGGACGACGACGTCCCAATGAAGCCGCGGCTGACGACGAGCCGACGCCATCCTCCTCATCCTCGCCACCCTCTTCCTTCGCGCCATCCTCACCGGTGCATTGCACCATAACCATCGATGAGGCCTGTGTCCATTACATGGACATGATGCGGGAGTAGCGGGAGGAGCACTTCGCGGGAGGGGCAGGCAGACGCAGTCTACAACCACCAGATCCTTAAAAAAAAGATCAAATTCCACCGGGTTTTCGTTGTGATTCGGCTGGGCATACTTTCTCCTACCCGATCCTCTTAATCGCAGAGGTTAACATATGAGAAGTCACGGCAACTGAATTCCCAGCAAGGACATGCCTAACAGCATTTAGAGCCTTTTAAAATTGATTGGACAAGGAGAAAATAAAAATGCTATCTTCGTCCCAAGAATTTAGACGACCCTCTGTCCCATCTCATGCAAGAAAACACAAGAAAAGTGGACCTTGATGTCTTGTTCCGTACCCACCGCAGACCCAAAAAGTCGATCATTTTGGACATCTATCACGAGATTTGATTCCCATGGCTAGGCTACAGTATGCGACAACAGAAGCAACATACGAGGACAGTATAGAGAAGAACGGAAAACCCGTCCATGACCGACGGGGGTGATCAATCATCTCAAACCAAAAGAGCAAAAGAAAACAACAGCCAAAACACAGCACAACGAAGCAAAAGTACATCACAAAAGCTATATGTAAGGGCATTTCCAACGGCAACCTGTAAATTTCCTTCCGCAATCATCCGCGGACAGGGAAATAGTCTACGGACACGGATACGAGAGGACGGCATTTAACCGTAGCCGCATACATTTTGACCACAACTCGAACCAACCGGACGAAATTCGTGTATGCTGCACGATATTCATCAAGGTTCGGATAGGAAATAGCACAAATCATCCATACATATCATGTAAATTAAGTCTAGTATAACAAGGTCTCAATTTAGCAGATGTCCAACAAGTTTTTGATCAAAAAGATAATATCGTCTCACACAAACTGCCCCTTCAGCTTCATTCAACGGTGCGTGCATATAAATGGCCGTCACTCTTTTCTGTACTACGCCACGGCAGCGTGTGCGGGCTATATATAATGTGTAGACCAACATTGAGTGAATGCATCAATCAATAAGTTGAGCAACAAGAGGAAACAAAAAACTTACGAGCCACTCATCTGTCGCGTGCAATGGCCACCTTTCCTCGAGCTCACGAATCACATTGCACAACTTGGTGACGCTGATCTGGATCATATGCCAGCGATACGACAACAACTTCATGTTGCGTGGTTGAATGATGTACATGTCGTAGGGCAGAATGTTCTTTCGTTCGTGAAACGTTTCGTGCACTTGCCACCAGAAGGGCTCCCCTCTCGTGCTGCCCACGAAACCCACGAATGCGGCCAGTGACGCATCGCACAACAACTCATCCTTCATGATTGAGTAGCTCACCATCCTCCCCGGACCGATACATGTCGGCGTTGGATGGCTTTCGTGGTCCGGACCACGCGGTCCGAACTATTGCGGGAGGTTTACGGATCCGCCTTGAAGATACCCTAAGTCGTCAGAATTTAAAATTTGGGTCAATCTATTTTTACGTGAAGAAAGGAATAGCCGGAGGGAAGGAAGGAGCTTGCCGGAGCAGCCCTCTGGGTCTATCATAGAGTGGTAGGCGACCCCATTATCTAATTTAGGGGTGTGGAGGCGATGCAACATCACTGGAGTTAGAAGGATGGTCACGGACGGCGGCACCACGGCGGTGGGTGGCAAAGGTCGGCCGGTAATATGTGGGGCAGTTTTAGAGAAAGAAGATGAAGAGGAGGTTGAATGGAGGTTGAAGAAAGCATTTTGGCCTTTCATTCCACATCCGACGGCCTACGAATCTACTGAGTACTGACCCTACGGACACCCTACGGACGATGTCCGTCGACTAGCAACAGCCAGTCCCAGAGTACATCATTGAGTAACATGCCTACCTTGCATACGAATAAAATAACTGCATGCATCGCCCAGATGCAGAGAGGCCGGGGGTCTTCCTCATTTTCTAAAAAAATGCCTACCTTGCACACGAATAAAGACAAATGCATATACATCAAATCAAATACATATATAGGTGATACGATAGATACACGGAGAAAAGCTAAGAGAAAATAGTTGCATGCATGCACGCACGCAATTGCAGGCAATATGATTAAGCTCAAATCGCCTATTTAATCACACAATAATCATATGTAGCCGCACGCTAGCTAGCTGCTTCATGATAAGCTGATCTTATTCCATGGCGTAGCAGCACTGCTTGAAGGCCTCGAGGTTGTGCTCGAAAACGGGGACGAAGGCGTCCACGCTGCCGTCGCCGAGGTAGGACGGCACGAGGAATAGCATTCCCTCCGTGGGGAAGTAAGACGGCATGAAATAGCTCGGGCTGCCGGCGCCGAAGTCCAGCTCGTAGAACGGGAACGTCAGCCAGCTGTCGACCTCCAAATCCGGACACAGCACGTCCTTCAGCACCGCCGTCTTCTCCAGCCCCTCCCGCTCCACGGAGCCAGAGCTCGCGAAGTCTACCAGGGACTGGAAGTAGGCGCCGTCGACGCGGGCCACCGCGTCGTGGATTGTCTGCGCCGCGTGCTTCAGCGGCTGGCTCAGAAGGTCCCCCACCGTGGACCGCGGGAACGCCCACAGGACCAGGTTGCCGAAGTACCCCGGCGGAGCGGCCAGGCGTCGCCGCCCGTCCACCGAGATGCGGATGGTGGAGGTCTCGCCGGGGCTGAGCCCACGCGCGCGCGTCATGGTGCGCCACAGGTGCGCGAGCGTGGTCTCGAACCGGCTGAACGGCCGGCCGCGCCTCTCCGACGCCTGGGCGCGCAGCCCGGCGATGAAGTCCTTGGTGAAGTGCGCCTTGTGGATGATCACGTTGTCGGCGCCGTGGTGCCCGCCCCCGCCCTGCTTCGGGTTGCTGGACGTCAGCCGGTAGTACTCGACGCCGCGGTGCTCGAAGTTGACCACTGGCGGGTCGCGCGGCCGGAAGAGGCCGGGGTGGTTGTGCGGCGGCGGCGTCGGCGACGGGGCGGAGATGTCCAGCCCTCGCGCGGCGCGGCCCCACGCGACGAGGAAGTCGCTGGTGGCGTGGCCGTCAGCAACGGCATGGTTGGCCGTGAACCCGACGGCGAGCGAGCCGCACGCGAACCGCGTGAGCTGCACCTGCACCACCTCCTCCACCTCGCCCTCGAGGTTCGGGTGCAGCTGCAGCACCACGGGCGACGGCTTGGGCGGCGCGAAGTCGACCAGCGTGGCCCCGTCCACACGCGCCTCAACAAGCCGCGCACCGTGGTCGTTGAGCAGCACCCCCGGCGCACCGTCCGGGCCCGCGCAGACCTGGCCAGCGAAGAGGCGGTACACGGACAGCACTTGGGCGAGGCCGCGCTCGATGTCTTCGGTGGAGGGCGCCGGCGCCTGGAAGGCGTAGATGATGGCCATCTGGATGTGGTACGTGATCTTGTCGAACACCGAGGACGGCACGTGCTCCGTCGTGTCCGGAGGCGCCGCGCCCTCGGCGTACCGCGGCTTGACGATCTTGGAGCTCACCACCTTCACCTCCATGGTCACCCGGGAAGGTAGTTTACTCCTTTTCTACCAAGTATGATCGATGTATATGTGTTGCTGATGTCTTGAGTTTTCGATCTATACACCTGGAGCTCACTTGATTAAGATGGGGTGGCAGTGTTGCCGGTGATCGAGCTGAGGCAGAAGGCGATGATGGATCGATGAAGCACAAGCAGACACTGGCACTGCTCTCCTTATAAGGCGGGAGCGCGGTATAAATAGGCAGCGCGGGAACGAGAACGGGGGTAGGTGGTGTAGCCCATCGTTGGGTTAGTTGTTCTTTTTTAACACAGTACATATGTTAAAGTTCATACATAACATAAATTCATACTTATGAACTCAAAAAATGCACACACATTTTAATTTTATGAGCATCTCCGAGTGACTGAACTGGTAGACTATATTAAGATCGACGAAGTCGCCACAAATGCCTCGTCTTTGCTAGGAACGTCTTTTTCCTTCAAACGCAAATTAACGAAAGGGCTGTAGAAAATACGAGCATCAATGTTAAGTTCAAGTTCAAACTGATAAACTGAAGATACCACTATTCTTCTACCATCGAACTGCATGTTGCATATTGGCTTAGTCAGGTGGATTTGTATGTATATAACCTGTTGCTGATATTGGCTTAACCAATCATGGCATGGGGACGGGGTCCTGTTATGCTGCTCAGTATAGCTTATTTCCCTGGGAGACACTGCAATTAATCAATCGGACAGTGTTGTGGTCACCGACTAACATATCGACACGGTCAGTCGCGCGCCGTGTACCTCGTCTCACCTTTTTTTGTTTGCGGGTCACGTCTCACTTTGTTACCGTAAACTATATCCTGAATGCTATACTTACCGAGGGTCTATAGTACACAGTGAAATTCAGGTGGAAGACAACACGGTGTATATGATAAAGATCCTCAAAACAAACAATGTCAAGAAATATTATTATTGTTTTCGGTAAGTATGGGGTTTTTGTTATTATTATTTGTTGCAGGCGAAAATATATATTCCAAGATAATAGGATTACAATCAAAAGGCAGAAGCTCCTCAATACACGGTGGTTCTCTATGTAGCCATACATCAATGCTACATTAAGTACAACCATACAACGCTAGACACATCTAACCTAATTTAAACATGTTTAAGCTTCACATGAATAAACTCTTTTCATTCCTTCAAGAGATAAATCTTAGCAAGCAAGTGACCAAAAGTTGAACGTGACAAACCTCCCTAAAGAGGGGTCGTCAAAGCCTTCCTAAAGTTGAACGTGACAAACCTCCCTAGTATGTTGCAACGTCAGTGCCATGCCTTTCATCAGTGCATGGATTTATGCTTACAAGGCGTCATTGCAGTTGGACAAGAATCAGTAAGCTACAAATATCGCACTTCCATCTGACCTGCGAAAGATCATGCCCACTGCCGCAGTGTCGTCCTCAGTGAAGAAGCAGCCATTCACCGAGAGGGCTGCATGGTCTGCCCGTGGAGGCGACCATGGACTAATAGCTTCTTAGGATTTTTTTACACATGTATGGCGCACGCATAAGTACATTCATACTGAACTTCCTTGACATTCATATTATTATACTAGCAGCCCGAAGGCGCGGCGGCATGCTGCGCCCAAGTATGAGCCCGTTGTTGACTAAATTACAGCTTAATTTGTTGGTTGTCCGTGCTTATTTTTGTTGTTTAGTTTACTAAGTAACATGAGAAGATTATGAACTGTTGAAAAGGATACAAATTGTTGTCGATTACAGAATCTGGTGGCATACATATAAAAATGAACGAAGGAGTACAATGAAGCGAACATTGGACTTAAATGCTATACGCTTCATAAAATGAAAATAATCAGATTTTCTAGCTTGATAGTTGTCAACATATTATCCTCGTGTGATTGCTCCCTTCCACTTATCCACTTCGCTCATGATGTCGACTGCCGGATAGTATTATAGATGCCAATAAAGTGAATGTTATCTATCGTTCATTCCGCTTTCATAATGCACCTTCAACAACACAATGGACATGTGAACTCCATCAGCTTACCATACTATAGACACATTTGATCTATTCCATAGAAGCAAATACAATTACTTAGTGTAGAAAGGAGAGCTGAAGGCTTGGAATATACAAAAGATAATGTAAAAACAATTCACTAACCTCAATTAAAGCTCAGATGCCAAGTATTTCTCATATTTTCAACATTCACTTGATATGGCGATTAGGTAATACTATAAAAATCCACCAACCTCAACTAAAGCTAACAATTATTCAATCAGATCATCCGAAATATAAAAAATCCGTGAAGTAGCTGAAGTGGAAAAAAATGATGCTCCAGAAGAGGTTTCGACGTGAATTTGTGCTTACCTGGTCAACGATGGAAAATATGTGAGTATTGCCCTTCACCAACCTCGCATGGCTGATAGTAGTAGTGTCATGTTTCTTTATTTCTATGTTGGAGCATGCATTTTATTGTCCCTTCCGCCTAACAAATTGTGTGATTGAAACTGAAGTTTGGAGTCATGATGTAGAATACTAATTAATCGAACTTCCTCTGAACCGTTGCGCTAGCATACACCATAGAGCAAGGTACAAAGTATATTTAGTGCAATGGTTATTCTCTATCATGTATGTTATAGTTCCAAACTGAGTGGGCAATTTGAAAGGAATTCGGGGGATTTTCCCTTATATATGTCAATCATGAGTTTGCTCATGGACTTTCATTGACGCAATATTTGACAACATTTTGAAGATGATTAGTCAATTATGTTCGCCAAGCAACCTATGTATGCTAACTATAAACTATGAATACTCATTTCATAAGTGATACCCATCAAAGTCAACATGTGTGCACGCCTTCTTCCTTAGGAAATCATCGTATTTAACTGTATATGCTACAAAATCTGAAAACATGCAGCCTCTAAAACTGACCAAACATTACTTGCATCAAAACAGATAGGAAGTAGGATGTAGCTTGCCGCGAGAAAAAGATCGCATGTGGTCGAATAGGAGAAAGAGGTTATCGAAGTTAAAGTTGGTGACGCGGCCGTCACGATGTAGTGGAGGCGGTCGGCAAGGTGGAAGCTGCCGAGGCAAGGCGCTGGAGCCGTGGAGTCAAGGAGACGACCGAGGTAAGGTTGGCGAGGTAGGCAAAATCGGCGGGGGTCGACCGAGGGGTGCCGACTATAAGAGGACGGTGAGGCTGCCTGGTTTGTGACGTTGGCTCCCGTGTCCAGTGGAGAAAGGCATTGGCAGAGAGAGCGTGATTGTGAGGTCGAGTGTTAGGATGCCATGATCTACGCAACCCATCCCAAGAAATTCACGCTGGCGGCCGTTGGCTCCCATGGTCAACCATGGTAGGCATAGTGGAGTGGGCGAGGTCGGGGGCATGCGTGCTCTGGGGAGAGGCGGGGAGTCATTCGAAGGCCACGGGGAGTCGACGTTTCTGAAGCATAGGGAGGGGTGGATCTGAACCGGGAGGAGGAAGAAGAGAAGAAGACGTGATTGCATCAGATCAATGCGAGAGGTTAAAGGGATAAGGTCGGACCTGTGCAGTTTGTGGAGTCCACCATAAATATCTAGTCTAGTCTATCTATAAAACGAGGCGAAAGCCTGTTTCGAGAGTCTAAACGAATGACAAAGAAAAAAAATACGTGGTACAACAAAATAGCACCACATTTAAAATACACTATTAGCGCGAAATTCACACTCATTTATTTAGCGAGGCATTGTTTACAATGCTATATTGTGCTATTTTTCAGTGGTCTAAAAACACTATAAAACCGAGAGTGAACTGCGTTATAATAACAAAGAATGAACCAGAGGGAAAACCGGACATACGTCGTTCTGATTTATGTAGTGAGGCATTACTCAGAATGTTATAGCGTGCTATTTTTTATGGTCAAAATATACTACTAAACAACGAAAGTGAACTTTGTTAAAAATTAAATCAAAAGTGAACCGAATGAGAAACCGGACACACGTGTTACTCCCGGATAAGCCAACGCTCAACACTGGGAATCACGGGAGGAGGCCTAGCTTAGCAGCTTTAATTATTGCATCTATCTATAACACTGGAAAGTTACATCATCCTGACCGAGGTGCAACGTGGGAGCCATCTACTCTAGAGGCAAAAGCCCTCTCTGTTAGCCAATGTTACAAGCATCGCTTCTCGTGAATAGATTACGAGTATGACGTGATCTTGGTAGAGGTATAACCTTTGTTAATCTTACAACCACCCATTTAGTTGGTGAAAACAGGGGAATAATCCTTCAAACCTACTCATTCAACGGGTTTAGAGAAAAATTCTGAGAGTGCCTTGATTATCTACTCTAGCTGTTGCAAGCTTGCCCTCTGTTGCATGTAGGACCCAACACTTGCGATCATTTAGACCAAACCATTTCCGTGCAAGGAGCCAGGGTTTCCAAAAAAAGAAAATAATAATACTAACGAGCTAGGGAGCGTTCGTCACCTGTGACGCCGAGAGCAGACGCCGCTGATCCACCCATCGCCTTGCGTTCCGCTACGCATGGGACGTACTGGGTGTAGGTGTGGGATATCCACACCCGCGGTTTGACTATGGGAGGCAGTGCTGTCGCGCTCACCAACGTTTTTACCCTCGTTTCTGTGGCGGAAACTCGCGGAGATCACGTTGCGTTCCGCGACCCGAACACGTATACGCGCTCCAGACCCTTCGGTCTCGATCGATAGCTCAGCTCAGCACCCGGGAATCGGATTTGTGATCCACCGCGCAACTTTATACTCCCTTCATCCAAAAATAAATGTTTGGTATGATTTTATACTAAAACTAATACAAAGTTAAGATATTTATTTTAAAACGAAGGGAGTAGCTAACAAACAGGGACGCAAGTGCCAGGTGCATGCACGCCGCTCCATTTGCGGGCGAAGACAAAACGCTGCTAAGAGCATCTACAGCCCGACTTAATCGCTCGGATGGACTCGATTCAGATGGGCTTTTCAAACGTTTGGGTTGACCGACACCTCTCATATCTAGTTAAAATATGGGACGGGTATAGGTGTTCGGACGCGTTCGCCACATAGAACTGACGCTTGGGTCCCACACGAAAACAGTCTCAAACCCGGCGGTTCGAAACTCGTCTCCTCCGTCGGACCGATGTCGTTGCGTTGCGCCGCTCCGGCGGGATGCGTACACCCTAGCCTGGCTAGCCGACCGCCTGCACCGAAACCATACTCCTCCACATTTTTTCCCTCCTGAAACAATACATTTATGTTCCCTAAAAAGACGCATCGCACAGGCGCGACAATTTACAAGCGATGTGATTAACCGACGCTTCGGTTAGGATAGAGAGAGGGAACGAGCGCATCTCTTCGGAGAGAAAACCGCACATGCATGTCGATCTAGGAAAAGCTAAGATTCCCTTTAATTAAACTAATTAACTAAATCTTAACACTTCCCTTAATCCCTGCTTCCATTATTTTTGTAAACATCATCATCAACATCTTGATCATCATCATCATCATCATGATCAGTCTCCTCTGTGCACAGTAGTCGTTGAGCAGCACCCCCGGCGCACCGTCCGGGCCCGCGCAGACCTGGCCAGCGAAGAGGCGGTACACAGACAACACTTGGGCGAGGCCGCGCTCAATGTCTTCGGTGGAGGGCGTCGCCGCCTGGAAGGCGTAGATTTTTTTTTTTTGAAATGGAGGATGACCCCCGGCCTCTGCATCAGCATGATGCATGCAACCATATATTATTAATAAAGCAACATCCAGCAGCCGAACAC
>CBMN010038380.1:0-17847 GCA_000582825.1 Hordeum pubiflorum
GAGGACTGGATCGTAAGTTGTTTTTCACACGCATCCATGCCTAGCGCTTTGCTTTCCTTCCCTCCTCCCCTCTCCCTCTCTCCTCCGATGACTGAAGAATCTTTGCCTGGATGGATCGCAGGAGAAGCACCCGTCAGCATTGGAGTGGTTCGAGGGCGTGCTCGCGGCGGCCGAGGGGAAGCAGATCGTCATGTTCCTGGATTACGACGGCACCCTGTCGCCGATCGTCGAGGACCCCGACAGCGCCGTCATGACCGAAGAGGTCAGTCTCCTTCCTCCCTCGTCGTCCCGTATCATCTTCTTGCCGCTTTCCCGCGACGCGATGGAAGCAGAGCAGAGCAGCATGCTCTGTTCACCCCGCGCCGTCCGGTTCTCAACTAACGAAACGTGGGTCTTTGACGCAGATGAGGGACGCGGTGAGGGCCGTCGCCCAGCATTTCCCAACCGCCATCGTGAGTGGGAGATGCAGAGACAAGGTACATTCTCGGTCCCTTGCTCCTGCTGCTGCATTCATTTTTTTATTTTTATTTTGTTGTTGCTTTCTTGGCGCTGTAAATGAAGCTTGGTTTTCTTTCCCCCTCTCCTCCGGGGGCCCCAAGCCTTGCACCTCACACGATCGACGAACGTGCACCGTAAACGGAATCTTCCACGTTTCCCTTTTGTAATATTTGGGCGTGATTTTCACCGTCCACATGACATGGCATGCATGCCGCATTTGGCTGCCCGCGTGAACCTAGACGCTATACGCACACCAGTACACACGACGAGCGTTTTTTCTTGCACTAGTACTTCCGCCCACAGAAAGGTATGGGCCCTTTCCCTTTGCTTGGTCGCCTCTTCTCGGTCACAGTATTTTTGCCTACGTACGTACAAAAAAAAGAGAGCACTGTAGGGTTGTATTCATGGCCATGTTTGTGTACGCAGGTGTTCAACTTTGTGAAGCTGGAGGAGCTGTACTACGCGGGGAGCCATGGCATGGACATCAGGGGCCCAACCAAAGTGTCCAACCACAAGGCAAAGGTTAGTTAGTCGACATCTTCCTTTCTCCGAATTTTCTTCTTGACTTATTCTCTCTCTACAGTCCTGGCTTTTCCTTGTGAAAGAGACTTTTCGATGGCCCTAATTTTTTGGTTGCGGTAATTACGTCTTTGAGAGCTGCGTGATTGAGTGGTTAATGGATTTGTCTACGCAGGCTGACGAGGTTATGTGCCAGCCGGCGACCGAGTTCCTGCCGGTCATTCAGGAGGTAGGCATGCACGACCTTGTCTTTCACCAGTGCGAGAGATTAATTAAGCTTTCGGAGACCGAACAAAAATATTCCTAATCAACTAACCCTGGCGTACTTTTTTCTCGCTGTCAAGTCCACTACTGCTACCAGTACACCTAGTAGACACTAATAGAATACTGGCTAGAACGTATACGATTTGCTGAAAAGTCCGGCCCGGATGGATCGACTTGCAGGTGTACAAGACGCTGACGGCCAAGATGGAGTCGATCCGGGGTGCCATGGTGGAGAACAACAAGTTCTGCCTCTCGGTGCACTTCCGCTGCGTGGAGGAGAAGGAGTGGGACGCTCTGGGCAGGGAGGTGAGGGCGGTGCTGGACGGCTACGAGGAGCTCCGCCTCACCAAGGGGAGGAAGGTCCTCGAGATAAGGCCCTCCATCAAGTGGGACAAGGGAAACGCCCTTGAGTTCTTGCTTGAGTCTCTCGGTGAGTTCTTAGTTCTTACACAGCACGTGATTAATTCTTGTAACCGTGGCGGTTTCTTTAATGGAAATCGACGGCGCAGCCCGTTGTTTTGTTTAGAAAATGTCGCCGCGCACCGCATAGCCTGCAAAGAAAACGGAACATGATTGTCGTAACCGTGGCGGTTTCTTTCTTTTCTTGAGAAACCGCATATCATCATTAAACAATATATACTCATACACGGAAACTACTTGAGAGGCCAAGAAAAGACCATAGCCTTTGAAATTTTAGAAAACAAACCCAACAAAAAGATTTACAAAAAACCCGTTGCGGTTTTTTAAAGGAAATCGGTGGCGCAGCCAGTTGTTTATAGAAAACAAAGAAGCAGATATAGTGCATGCATAAATGTTGTTGCTACTTCATGCATGTCTTGTTACTTACTTGCTACTAAGTTTTGGATGGTTATTTCTTTGCAGGCTATGCGGGGCGTGGTGACGTGTTCCCGATATACATCGGAGATGACCGCACAGACGAGGATGCGTTCAAGGTATAGTGCACGCTGCACATGTCATCTTTTGCGCCGATGAGCGCTATCGATCCGATCCAATCCGATGAACTGAGCCCTTTACTTTTGCAAAAAAATCAAAATAGGTGCTGCGCAACATGGGACAAGGCATCGGGATCCTTGTGACCAAGTCTCCAAAGGAGACCAGCGCATCCTACTCTCTGCGTGAGCCTGCTGAGGTATACTACAATACTCCACTATATGTATGTATGTATGCATGTATATGGAATGTATAATAGCTGCATGCCTATTTTTGTGCGGTCATTTTATGCTTCCTAAAGTTAGCACGGCTAGCTAGCTACCTACCAAAAGCAACTACTATGTATTGTGGTCACTGTTGCAGTAGTAGGGCTAGCTAGCAGTTAGGCGTATGAAATGTTAGGCGTGACACTTTTTCTTCTTCTTCTAATAAACATGGGTTTTGAGTTTGACATGAAATTTGTTTCCATATGTGTAACCTGGCTTGGTCATGCATGTTATGCAGGTAAAGGAGTTCCTGCGCAAGCTGGTGAAGAGCAACGGGACAAAGAAGGGTTAATTCACCGATCAACTGCCTTCTAGCTCTAACTCAACATGGAGATCGAGCAGGCTATATAGCTAGTGCATCAAGTTTAGCGTGTTTCCCTTTTGGACTTGGTGTTGTCTTTCGGTTTAAGTAGAAGAATGCATGCATGCGTGTTGGGATCGATATATAAGATCCAGATCGAGCAGTGGCCCCTGCCCTGCTAGGCCTTGGCTCTGAGAAGGTTTCTATTGCTGCATCCTTCTCGCAAGGTCTTGTAATTAGCCTTCCCTTAGCTATGACAGAAATGGGAGTGACAAAGTAGCCCTCCCTTTTCCTCACCCTGCACTATAAAATTGTTCTTCCTTCCTCGTTACCTTGTGATGATGTGATCCCTGTTGACAAGTAAGTAGTTAAGATATTGCTATGCTAGTGGTATCATCAGTATGTTAAGTTATTGCTATGCTAGGAGTATCATCGGTATATGTTACATGGTCACTGTTGTTGATGGAAAGAGGAAATACGGCATGCAATTAAGGGAGAGAACTTGGACAGTATGGCATGCGATCGAGTCTCTGTTGCCAAGTGCACAGTGCGTGCATATGGGTATGCACAGACGGATTCGCCAGCAGTTCGTAAATGCATGGACCGTTCGTGCATGCATGTGTGAGAAGTCAGAACTGGCAGTAGCTAGCTACGGCCGGCCTGCTTGCTTGCCCCTGTACGGCCAAGCCTGCGCCTTGAGATCAATGCATGGCAATATGCATGGCATGGCACTGCATGCTGGCAGCGGAGTAAATTCCACAGACCGATTACCTAGAAGACGGATCGAGTAGTGCATGCGATGCCATTGCTACTCGCTCGCGCGCCTTCCTTCTCGATCCAGGAAGAGAGATCTGGCTGGCCGGCCTGTGGGCGGGGAAAGCTGCCGCTTGCCTCTGCCCGCTGCTGCTGCCTGCTGCTGCTGCTATGCATGCATGGATGGATGGACGGATCCACGCGTCATCAATGGGGTGGCGCCAAAACGTTGCCATCGAAAAGGGCCTGTCTGCTGGCTGGATCGGCACTGGGTACTCCTACTACTCGGATCGCACCATTTCTCCACGGGCTCCCATGGGTAGAAACGGCAAGGATCCCACATGGTGGGCGACGACTGAGCTCTGCTCTGCCCGATCGAGCTCCGGGACCACGCGCGCATGGCGACGAGGCCGGCCGGCCGGCCGGCCGGTCGCTTTCCTGGCTCATTGAGTTAATGCGCGCGCGCCATTCGACGATCGGGCGCGACGAAGGTCGCAGCGGAAACAATGCGCCGATGCCGATGCCGACGTGCAGCTAGCTAGGTGCGTGCGCGACCACCGCTCCCTCCCACGGCAGGCAGCGCGGTAGCTAGCTAGTAGCAGTACAGTACTAGCTCCTCCGTCTGTGGAGTCTGGAGTCGCCTTTTCCGGGGAAGCACATGTCCCCCCTGACGGCCAACGGACCGAGGCCCCGGCCGGCCGGCCGGCCTCTCCCTGCACGCGGCAGCGGCTACCGTCTCATTAATTTCGGCGCATCGGCCGGTGCAGCCTGCGGTCGAGCAGTCTCTGCGCCCATGCTTCCGTCGATCTCGGTCGGTCGCAGCATCGAATCACGTGTCACGACCAAGAAATACTCTACTGCCACATCCTTGGCTCACACATGCATGCATGATGCATCGCCTTCACCTACCTGGCTGTGATTAAACATACATGCATGCACCATCTTTGTTCAACTGATCTTGCAATCAAACGTAGTAGTATAATTTGACGTCGATCGGCGCCGATTCGATCCTCGCTCGATCGATCGGTCTTCGGCTTGCAAGTTGCGACGACGGACGGACAGTGCAAGCCCCGATTATTATGTGCTCCAGTTCATTACGGAGTAGAAACAGTAGGGGAACGCCAAATATTCTCGTCACCGAATCTGGCCTACACACATCCATCGGCAACAGTAAGCTAGCTACTCCCTTTTATTCCCGCGCCCTTTTGACCCAAACGAGCTAGGGAGACGTCGACATGGGCATCACCACATTCGTATATGGAGATTCTCCTTCCATATGCATGCTTGAGATCGAATTTCTCCTTCCGATTTCGTCGAAATTTCTCGCCCAGACGTAACTTAAAACACGTACGTAGAGCAGCCGGTGCTGATGCCTTTGCCGTTGCATGTGATGGGGTGAATCGGCATCATCAGAGAACCAACATTGATAGGAAACAATAAAGCGATCGATCAAAGGCACGGTGTGGGGTGGGGGTAGCTACCCAGCCAAGCTAGCCAAGCACAACCACCCGTGCCTCTGGACCAGAAGCAAGCATCGCATAGCCGGCCACACAAGGTAGCACACGCCCTCTTTATGGCAGCCTAGCTTGTACTCGAAATGCCCCGTCCATGCCTTAACGTGCAAGAACACTGCACTAGCGGACAAGGGCGCCACCATGTGTAAAGCGGTTTTAGCAAGTGCCCCATTGCAAAAACTGGTCAGGGGTCAGGCAGGCTACGAGTTGGACTCCACTTGACTGCTCATGCATTTGGCTTGGCCACCGTAAAGTTTATGTTCTTGGTCCCCAGAAACTGCACTTTGGTGAAAATGTCGTCCCACGAAAATTTGTAACGAGCGAGCATTTCCTTGGTGGAAGTACATATATCGATGGCCATTTGATTTTTTTTCTGCATGCACCTACCGATGCATGCATGGTTTATAAGTGGGGGACCTGACCTAATTGGTTGCCACCTTTGGTCGATGGTCGTGCCATGCGTGGAAAGACACATGGTGACCCATGCTTTGGCGCCCAAAAGAACAATTAACTGCGTGCCCTAGCTAGGCTTGCATCCATAAACAAGGAACCGACACACACTCGCCGGGTTGGAATAATTGGAGGCATAATAAGAGGGGCTTGGGAGCCAACCACTTAACCTCGCTCAAATCTGTGGGGAAAGCAAGCCCGCTTTCCCCCTGATATAACAAATGATTGGTGTACATGCGTGATCGGTCGATCGATCTATATATCTAGGCTGCGAACGCATAATATATCTACTCTTTGTTGAACCGAGCGCCACTTGTGGTGAACCGGTGAATCTTCCTCTCTTCTTTATGCGTCTGGACGTAATGGAACCCTAATATTTAAGCATGTCACGAATCGGGGCTACAAGGGGCGATCACATGCTGGTCACATTCGCGAGGCAGTGAGTGCTGAAAGGGAGCTCTTTTCCTCTTCTTAGGTCCAAAGCGATGACAAGACCGTGCACATGATCGCCAAGTTGCAGCAGTACTGGCTTTGCTAGATGGATTGTTGCTTTATGTTTTTATCGATCGCTGCGTACGTGGTGCAAGGTGGTGCCTGGTGCGTGGTGGTCCTGGCTCCTGGGCTGGGTACGTAGCTAGCTCGGGCGCGCGCGGCGGCCGCCGTGGTCGACCTCGTGCGTGCGTGCGTGGGTTCGCCGGCGGGTCACGGGGCCAGCGGGTGGCCACGGCGGAAAGGGCGAAATATACGGAGGAAAGACGAGTAAAGCGGGGAGAAAACTAGTGTGCCATCTTGGTTTTTTCGGAAAGGAGACGTCGGCGGGCAAAGCGAAGAGGCTATGCGTGCATGGCCGCCGGTTGGCTGGCCGCTATGCATATGCATGGCTGTGCGGCGTATCAGCATCGGACGATTGAGCAAAATTGCACGCGAGATCCGGCAGCGTTGGCACGTAAATTATTGGTGCTTTGCGCTTTACTTGCTGGGGCGGAACTGTGTCCGGAACTGAACTGCCTGGCACACAGTATCGTATCACCGGTTTAGCTAAAAAAAGAAGGGTACGGTATCAACAGCGATGCTACATCTAGGTAAACTTACCTACAGTTTTTACGTAACAGGCAACATGGAGGATTGAGATTGGATGGTAGGGGTGGGAGGGGCCCACACCGGTGAAAATCAGGGGGACGAGAGAATTTGTTAGGCAAGTTACGTAACTCTTTGTACCAGTTTTCGTAGGTGTAGAATTATTGCGGTATCAACGGCGAGATTTCTTGCAATCTAATTTTACCAGCAAATTATATAGTAGTAAATGAATTGGACACGCATAGCGCGTGACCGTTACCCTAATTGCCTCCGCACGATGTCGCGAGGCTTTCCATGCAACCACAACCGTTCGTGCTGGAACGATCAAGTTTTCCTTTTTTTTGTTGAGAAAACACACACCCCTTTATTTAAACTTCCACGATGTCATCAATGCAAAAATCTGAGGATGGATTCCTAGCCCGTGGCCAGAGCGCAGTGGCGTCTCGCATAGCCGGCACGGGTTCGAGACTTGGCTCGAGCGTTGTATCTCACGCTCCCCTCCTAATTAAAAAGCCGAATTAACAAAACAATGTGGCCTACAGGAAGTGATGTTGACGCCCTTGTCAAATTGTGTGCTTTAAAATTGGACTTCCTCCCTTCATGAATTATGTTCGTCCCTAAAAATTAGTGTAACTTCATCTTGATGATCATCGCCGAGGGGTCGAGGTAGTTCTCCTTTATGCGAGTTACTATTGCCACACACAGTCGCTGAAGATTCAAATCGGCTGCAAAAGAAAAGGCCTCACTGCATGTTGTAGCTTCCAAAATTTCTGGATTAATAAGCCCTTCAAAGCACCCAGGATTTTGCACAGGACATCCCTACACGATCATCGAAAATCTCTGGATCGGTTCTCCTTTGCACAGGACGCCACATTCCCTTTCACAGACACTATTGTGTCTACATTGATCTGACAACCACTCAGGAGGTTTGATACACTTCTTCCCACTACTGAAACCCTTGGTGGAACAGTCTTCTTCTTTGACGGAATCAGTTCAAGGTCATCAAGGAACTTGCTGATAAAACACACAGTGGGGAGCGGGCCTTGAAATTATGTTCATACATTGCTTTTCGGCCTGCCCACCAGATAGCCCACAATGTGACAAGCATCTTAGCAATTTGCTTCTCATTCATGGATTCTTGCAAAGTAGCTAACCACAAACTTGCATATGTCACTGGAAATGCAATAGTGTCTCTAGCAATTTCTCACCGACTAGAGCCCACACACTCTTTGGCATTTGACACTCAATAAGAGCGTGTTTCCGTGAATCTCCCTCTCTAATGCAGATGGCATAAATGTCCGAGTCAGCTATGTGTCTCCTAACAAGTGTTTCCCCTGTGAGGATATATTCCTTTGCCAACCTCCTAGCGAAAATTCTGATTCATGTTGGAACCGCAACCTTCCAAAGCTGGTTCCCACTGATTTTGGGTGCCCCTTGTATTAGAGCTATTTGCTCTCTCATTCAACTAGTGCAGTCTCGCTCTTTTTGTATCTGCCAACAATCTATAGGCCGAGAAAACAGTTATGCTTCCCCTGCCACTTCCATCGATATGCACAGATATAGTTGAAGAAGCGATTATGACATTTCTAGTTTAGGTTGTTCCATATGCGAAGACCGTGTTAATCACTACACCAATGATACTAAAAGCAAGCATTCTTCTCCGGTTGACGTACCAACACCTCATTACAACCTAAAAAACCCCGAGTTTGAGACACCTCATGAAGTTGGAGCTAGGGGTGGTCATGGCCCACCCTGATTTAAAAGAATTAAGAAGATAATAATTATAAGAATGGTTCTCACTGTTGGCCCACGCTGGTCAAGTGGGCTAGCTCTACTACTGCTCTCATGGGAGGGCTTTAAAATGCTTATAAACGTCTCTTCCCTTTTTGACTTAATTTTGCTCTCCTTGGTTCGAGGTAAACTAAGCATGATCCCTTTTTTTGTGGGGTACTACGCATGAACCTATTTGTGAGTTCAACAAGTCTAATATCCATTTAGTTTTTGTCTCAGGGAACATTGTAGCCCTTATGTAGCTAAGACTTAAAATTCTATATATTTCATTTTGATCTCGCTATGAGGAAATAGCCGCGGCTGGCGAAATTCAAGATCCACAAGTCAGAAGTGGATTTTCTTTTCCAGGATACTCCCTCCGTTTCTAAATATAAGTTTTTAAAGAGATTCCACTAGGGACTACATATGGATGTACATAGACATACTTTAGAGTGTAGATTCACTCATTTTGCTCCATATGTAATCCATAAATCTTTAAAAAGACTTATATTTAGGAACGGAGGAAGTATTTTTTATATCAACATTAATTGCGACGTGGTGCAAAGCCATGCATGTGCGATTTCTGATCATAGTGGCAGCGCTAGGTAGATAATTTTGTGCGGCATTATTGTAGCTGGCTTGGCTAACCAATACATGGATGCACTTCGAAGTTCATGCTGATCGTGTCGATCGAAGTTCAACGCATCCAAGGATACAAGGGGTCCGGTTAGATCTCATTTTTGTAACTGGTCAATGATTGGGAGGGCGTTCCGGACGTTTGAGGAGCATATAAGGGGTCCGGCTGTAGATGCTCTTATGAACTGACCGGGACCGGTAACATTAACAGATGGAGTCGACCGTGTCCTGGTTGCTTTTGGAGTTCGCATTGTCACTGTCTGGCTATCTATCGGCACCACGTACGTAGAGTAGTTGGGACTTGGACTAGAGAACCTGTGGAATAATCAGCCGGACCCCTACACGGATTCTGCACACTGCACCTAGCCGCATAATTACTGACATGGAATGACCTTGTAAAGGTTATGCTGTTCCGGTTCCTGATGGGTCTTTGCAAGTGGAGTTTGACAAGAGCCCAAGAGAGCCTCAGATTGCTCGGTCGAAGCGTCGAGACCTTTTGCAAGTGGCGGAACATAGACTGAGAACGATGCACGCCTTTGGTTTTTCTTTCCTTAATGGATGGCGAATTGGTTTTCCATAGAACCGGAAAGGGAATTGATGCGCGGCTCGGTTGTTTCTTTTATTTAGTTCTTTTGTGAGAAATGCATCTTTTCTTTACTTATTTTTCTGAAGAGAAGCTTTTATTTTTATTTTTTTTGAGCGACTTCTAAAATATGTGTTAGGGCATTCTTTCCTTTTTTTAAAAAAAAATAGGAGAAATGCCCCCGGCCTCTGCATCTGAATGATGAATGGAGTCATTTAATTAAACCAAGGGCATTCTTTCCTTGTTAGCGGAAAAAGTTCGGTCGCTCCTATTCTGTCCGCTGGCCAAAAGGCTCATACCAGCTCAGTTGTACCACTCAGTACCGCGGATGCATGCGTGTGTCTGACTTGTCGAGAGGCTTAGAAAGAGAGTTCCTATTGGATGTGATGCGGCGACTATATCTTGCTTATAGCAAATCGTACGATATGCTCATCAGAAGCTTTCTCCTCTGCACTACAATATTTGTGTCGACCCAGTTTTGCACATTGGGTCGGTTACTCGATGGTTGCATCCGCTATGGTTTTCTTTGTGTATTTTTTCATTTTTATTTTAATTTATCTGGGTTTCATCGTTTCATCACCGATTTTCTTTGCTTATCTGTTTTGTTTGTTTTTTCATCGGGTTTCTTCGTTTCTTTCTCGTTTTTTACTGATATTTTTGTATTTTTCCTTTTTCTTCACTTTTGGTCTTTTTCCTCATTTTCTTCATTTTTTGTTTTCTTTGTTTATTTTCCTTTTTTTCACTAGTTTTACTATGGTTTTCTTGTTTTATTTTTCCTTTTCTTCTTCTCTTAATTTTTCTTTCCTTTTTTTTTATTTTTTTATTTTTTATTCCAACACATGTATACATTTTTTCTTACACACTCTAAGTTTTTTTGTCAGCAACATTTTAAATACATATTTAACATTTATAAAATGTACATGGTAAATATTTTATTTTCGAATATATGTTTTCATGTATATTGCCTTCAAACACATTGTACTTTTTTGGTACACATCTAAACCATTTTTTACATGATTAACAATTTTTGAATACATGTTTTTATGTTCTGCACATGTTCGACACTTTTAATATACATCCGAAGCACTTAATATACATATTCTAAAAATTCAACACATGTTTTACGTTTTTCAAATAAATGATTATGTTTTATTTTTCAAATATATGCATTCGATTTATTTCATACACATTATACACTATTGGTATACATATAAAACAGTTTTTTTATACATGATTAAATTTTTATTTTTATTTTCTGATAGCTACTTTTTTAATACACATCGTATACATCTGACACATTTTTATATACAAGTTTATAATTTTTCAAAACAAATGATTAATATTTTTTCAAATATAATTTTGTACGTCTATTATTTTTGTAGACATTCTTTATTTTTTTATACGAGTAAAACATATTTTTATATAGGTTTAACATTTTTCATATGCATGATTTAAAATTTTCAAATAGATATTTTGATGTCAACTTTTTAATACACATTTTTTTTTGAATAAACGAGCAACGTTTTTGTACAATATATGTTTTTATGTCTATTGTTTTCATACATGCTGTACATTTTTAGTATACATCTAAAACATTTTCTATACAGGTTTACCACTTTTCATATAGATGATTAACATTTTTTTCAAATATAGGTTTTGATGTCAAAAACATTTGGTACACATCGTACATTTTGCTTATAAATCCAAACATGTTTCGGAGGAGGCAAGAGCTTCAAGATTTTATGGCTCGTGGTCGTGATTGTGGTGATGGTGGTGCTTCGGCCAATGGAGGTGGTTGTGATGGTACTTACCGCAATGGTGGTGAAGCTAGTGGTGCTTTGACCAATGGAGGTGGTTGTGGTTCTTCCAGCAATGGTGGTGATGGTTTTTCGACCAGTGTGACGAAAAAGGATTTCCCCCGCTTTAAATAATAAAGCAACCGCATCATACATCCAACAGTATCACAGGTTACGATAAACGAAAAGAAAATGTATGGTCAAAAAGAGAATAAGTCTGGCTGGGGGCACAACACAAGAAACCCCAATAATAAAGCTACAAGGCTAATCCGGCTCATCAGAAGCTTTCTCCTCTGCACTAAAATATTTGTGTTGACCCAGTTTTGCACATTGGGTCGATCACTCGATGGTTGCATCCACTCTGGTTTCTTTGTGTATTTTTTCATTTTTTTATTTCTCTGGTTTTCATTGTTTCATCACCGATTTTCTTTGTTTTTCTGTTTGCTTTGTTTTTTCATTGGGTTTATTCGTTTCTTTCTCGGTTTTTATTGATTTTTTGTATTTATTTATTTATTTTCTTGACTTTTGGCCATTTTCCTCGTTTTTTCAGTTTTTTGTTTTCTTTGTTTCTTTTTTTTTCATGAGTTTTACTATGGTTTTCTTGCTTTACTTTTCCTTTTCTTGTTCTCTTTGTTTTTCATTGCCTTTTTTAATTTTTGCCTTTTTTTATTCCAACACATGTCTATGTTTTTTTACACACTCTAACTTTTTTTTTCAGCAGCATTTTTAATACATGTTTAACATTTATAAAATGTACATGGTAAATATTTTATTTTCGAATATATGTTTTCATGTCTATTGCTTTCGTACACATTGTACTTTTTTGGTACACATCTAAATCATTTTTATCCAGGTTTAACCTTTTTTCATATACATGATTAACAATTTTTGAATATATCTTTTTATGTCTACTTTTTTCTGCGCATGTTCCAAATTTTTAATATACATCCAAAACATTTATTATACATATTAAAAAAATAAATACATTACGTTTTTCAAATAAATTATTATATTTTATTTTTCAAATATATGCATTCTATTTATATCATACACATTATACATTATTGGTATACATCTAAAACAGTTTTTTATACATGATTACCATTTTTCAATTATATATTTTGATACCTACTTTTTTAATACATATCGTATACATCTGAAACATTTTTATATACATGTTTATCATTTTTCAAAATAAATGATTAATATTTTTTCCAATATAATTTGGACGTATATTATATTTGGACGTCCAATAATTTTGGTATATATTTAAAATATCTTTTTATATAGGTTTAACATTTTCCATACACATGATTTAAAATTTTCAAATATATGTTTTGATCTCTACTTTTTTAATACGCATTTAATATATTTTTAATACACGAGCAACATTTTTGTAAAATATATGTTTTTATGTCTATTGTTTTCATACATGTTGTACATTTTTAGTATACATCTAAAACATTTTTTATACAGGTTTACCACTTTTCATATAGATGATTAACATTTTTTTTCAAATATAAGTTTTGATGTCAAAAACATTTGGTACACATCGTACATTTTGCTTATAAATCCAAACATGTTTCGGAGGAGGCAAGAGCTTCAAGATCTTATGGCCCGTGGTGGTGGTTGTGGTGATGGTGGTGCTTCGGCCAATGGAGGTGGTTGTCATGGTACTTACCGCAATGGTGGTGAAGCTAGTGGTGCTTTGGCCAATGGAGGTGGTTGTGGTTCTTCCAGCAATGGTGGTGATGGTTTTTCGACCAATGTTCATGACGGTGATCCTATGGCCGGTGGTGGTGGCGATGATCTTGTCAACTATGGTGTTGCTTCGTTTGATCGCGTCTAGGTGTGTTTAATTGTATTGCGCATGCTTTTGGCTATACATTATCATCGTACTATGAATTTGCATATTTATTCAATGTATTACGGAAACTTTGCGGTACGAGTTTTACGACATATGTTCCGCTTGAGCCCACGTGGTACCGGAAACCAGTTTTTGGGGCCACCATAAATTGGTGTTGTCGGACGTGTTTTCCGGGATCAGCTAGAGATGTTCTTAGCTTGTACTGCAGCAAGGTAATTTTACTGTAGCGGTTGTTACTGTGGTTCTTGACTCAATTTTTTTTGCCGAACATTTGTTTTTGTAAATTTGAGGAAAGAAACAATCCTTTTTAAATTATGAACATGTTTTTTCAAAAAGGAATAATTTAGGAAATTTCGAACATCGTTTACATTTTTCAACCCTTTTTATAACTTTCAAATATTTTTATAAAATTGTGAACAATTTTTGAATAATCCAAAACATTTTTTTTGAAAACACAAGCACATTTTTAAAAATCTGAATAATTTTTGAAAACATGCACAGTGTCTTGAAAATTTAAACATTCTTTGTAAACAAACAATTTTTTAGTATATAGAACATTTATTGAATTTGCTAAACATTTTTTTAAAGATATCCCAAAACCAAAGAGAAATGGAAAAGAAACCCCAAAAAAAGAAAAAATCGGACACAAGAAAATAATATAAAAAATTACCAAATAAAATAAAAAAAAGGAAAAAAGAAAGCCGGATACCAACACCGGTAAACAAGAATTCACACGTTACGGCTAAAAGAATTCACCTTGGTGGCTAGGGTTTGGGGTCACCCACATGGGAGAGTGACATGCCAGCTCCTCTCAACATGTATGAACCATACATTCAAATCCCCTATGTTTTTTTTTTTTGGAAAAGGAGGAATGCCTCCGGCCTCTGCATCAAATGGATGCATGCGGTCTCTCAATTCTCCTATGTGTCCATTCATTAAGAAATAAGGAAGATAATTGACGTCCAGTTTCACAATTTGCTATTCTGCCAGGTGTTTTGAGAAAGTTTATTGATGTGAACAACTAAAAGTCAAGGTTTACGAACATTGATAAGAAACTAGCAGACGGAAGGGAAAAAGAACAAACCAAAAACAATGTAACGATAATTATGTTTTCCCCGCTGGAATCACAACTATACTTGTGTTACTTTATAACAAAAATAGTGAACACTAACTAAAAAGTATAGTATTAGCATCCGGCCGCGGAACATGGTACTCCTACCAAATTAATTTTACGGTGATTAATGGTACTTCATCGAGATTTATGGAGTCTGGACAGATCGACGTACGTGCAATCTGTACGCTCAACATTTACCCTCAAGCAGGCTTGTCGCATCACAAATTTGGTCCTGGGATGCCCCTAAAGAAAATGGTTCTGGATGATGATGCAGGAAAGTTGCATGCTGCAAGCTCAAGTACGTACGTGGTTTAGTATGCTGCAGTATCGTACGTGCAGACCAACAATTCTGTGTATGCGCAGAATTGAAGTATGCTACCGTGCGAGATATTAAAAGGTCTTAAATGTGTTTCAATTTTGGCGGGTGTTAAATGCTTGGCACAATCATGTGCAAAGTCCTTTAAACGAAGTAACGAGCGCAGCGTAGCACGATGTCATTTGGGAACTGTACGGCATGTGTGTTCTTAATTATCTTCCTCGACGGTCATTACAATTCCCGCAAACCCTATATCTCCATCCATCCATCCTCTAGCCCGGCCATGGCCTCCAACACCAGCGACAGCCACGGCCTCCCGTCCTCCACCACGGCGCTCGCCTCCGCCTTCGTCGACGACCACCCACTCTTTTCCCCTTCAACCCCCTCCACATTCCTCGACGGCCGAGGAGCTGCCTCCTGCCTCCACCTCCGCCCAGACTACCCCTTCCCAGCTGCCGCCGCACAGGACACATCGCCTGCCACCGCCGCATGCAAGCAGACCAGGAAGCGCCCGAGGCCGTCGCGCCGGCCGCCCACAACCGTGCTCACCACCGACGCCTCCAACTTCCGCGCCATGGTGCAGGAGTTCACCGGCTTTCCGGCGCCGCCTCCCTTTGCGGCCCCGCCACACCTACGCCCAAGCAGCGTTCCCGTCGGTACCGCGCCGACGCGGTACCATTTCAAGCTCCCATTCGCAGCTGCTTCGCAAACATATCTTCCCGGTGGCACCACTAGTAACAGCACCAGCTCTTTAGTAAACGCGCTCGCCATGTTCGCCAAGAACAATGGCGTCACATCTGCTGCTGCTGCTTCCGGTGCATCCACGCTCAGCTTGGGCTCCGACTTGTACCGAAGCTACGGCCCGGTGGTCAGCGGAGTTGCCCCGTTTGACGACGGCGTTTATGTGGTTCAGGCCTCGGCGGAAGGCCAGATGGTGCGTCCCGGCGATGGTCGCCTCTCACCTCCCTTGCACGGCGGGGATTGGTGTCACATGCACTAGTGTCTAGTGCTATTCGATTACAGAAGGGAGAAACTAGTTTTTTGCTCCTCCTATTCTCAGCTGCGTGCGTATTGAAACAGTGGGATGGCAGTGTTGTTGGGCATGGTGTGTTCATTTCTTCCTTTTTTTGTTATAATAAAAGGATATTCCTTTTGTCGATGTGATGTAAATATTGTCCTTGTTAAAATCTTTCGAGTGTCTCAGTGTGACAAGATCCATGCGTTGCTTATAGGTGGAGTGAAAAGCTTCTTGGGGGCAAATAATTCCATTAGGGCATCTCAAATGCTGACCCTCAAACCGGACATCGCTTTTGTCTGCGGACGGGAGACCAGTACACGATATTAATATATTTCTTTTATGGAAAAACGGGACCAGTACACGGATACGGATTCGGGAGCCGGCCATTCAAAGTTCGTCACATATGTCCGGTTACATTTTGGAAGAATTTTAACGAAAATGAATAAATTTGATGCATATTTGAATGCACCGGGCGATATTCATTCATACTTTGGATAATTTTACTGACGCCCGTTTTTCCATCTCCGGCCGGCCAAGAGCCCCAAAGAATGAAGTCTGGCCTCCTCCACAGCCATGAGTGCCGGGAACTGAAGCTATCCGTCTCCATGTCGCCGCCAAGCAACTAATTGTCCGACGAAGTTAAGGCCACCATGCTTGGCTTTAATAGGAGGGGAGGAGCGGTGGTCTTCATGGGATACACGCGTCGGCGACCTCCCATGCGTTACTCTTCCTCGCTATCAGCAGCGTTCACGGGCGTGACGGCTTCGTGGTCGTGGCGGCGGGGCGCGGCCGAGCCGACGACCTCGTCTTCGTCCTTGCTCTTGCCGAACACCTCATCCGCCGCCTCGTCGAACTCCCTGTACTCGGCTTCTAACTCCGCCTAACGTTGGTGGTACCATCACTGGTCACGACGGATCTCGCGGGCGGGGCGATAGGACTCGAGCAACGCCTCCTGCTCGGACACGCCTACGTCTAGCACGATGGCTATGCCAACGTTGAGTAGCTCCTCCGCGTGCTGGTGCTCGTCGAGAAAGCAGAGGATGTAGGCCTGGAGGACCTGCGCCTGCCGGAACACGGCCTCCCGCTCCTCCAGCAGCATGTCCATGTGGTAAGCACGGGCCTCGCCCATGGTTATGCCGGCATTGGTCGGCACGGGCAGTGGCACCGGATCGTCGTCGATGCATCCACAACGACGGCCGAAATGGCGATGATCTCCTCCTTCTGTTCAGAAAAGGGGCTGTCCAAAAGGCTTTGGAGCTCGAGGAAGCCATGGCGGGTGTGGTGTGGAGAGGAGATAGAGAGGGGAGGAGGGTGGATGGATGCGGCAGTGCTGCTTGCCTGGGGGTTACATAGTGGACGTAGGGCAGGCCAGACGGCCAGGTCCTTAATGGTGGACGGCAGATGAACGGATGGGTGGCGCCGGAGTAAGGTTCATCGACAACTACATACGTTTAATGGAGTGAGGCGAATGGGGTGGTGCCGTTTGAATGCAGAGAGACCTGGCGTGCACCGGGAAGCAGCGTGGCGGTGCGTCGCTTCAATGTTGGGACCAGTGATAAGTCACGTCCGCTCTGGGCTGGCATGAATGCGGTGTCGACACTCTGAAGCGGTGCTGACCAGCGTTGGGCGGGATAGTTTGCGGGTGAGGAGAAGGTTTTTTCTTGGGCCATGTTAGTCAGAAGCGGGCATGGCGCCTGCAAATCCCACCCCCCCCAAAAGTTTGTCTCCGGTTTGCTGAAAAAAGTGCGCCCAGACCGGTCAGCGGACCGATGCAGGATCACGTTACATGGCAAAACACCTTTGGACCATGCGGTACAGATGGTTGCGGGTGGTTTGAGAGTTAGCATTGGAGATGCCTTTAGTACTGCTAGTGTAAAAATATATTTCTTAATCCACTACGGATAGATGTTAGATCCGAAAGATGTCAATTATGACTTTTTTTTGTAAAATTAGGAGAGTAAAACTTAACCACTTCCTACCACTCTCACGACATGTTATGTTCCCTCTAGTAAACCGGGTCTCTTCCCCAAGCCTAGTAAGCTAACCGGCAAACGGTCCACATGCGTTCGGCGAGGGGTCAGGTCGACATTTTCTCGCCTCCCTGATAAGCCACAAGTATAGGGGATCGAAATAATTTTCGAGGGTAGAGTATTC
>CBMN010038382.1:0-15600 GCA_000582825.1 Hordeum pubiflorum
CGATCTAGGGCTTCGGCCACCACCACCCCTCTCCTCGCCGCCACCGGAGCTCTATGGGGGCAAAGCCCAGGCGGCAAATGATGGCGTCGGCGGGCCCTCCTATGTCATGGCTCTGGAACGCGGTCGCGGTGGAGATCCGCGCGGGTGTCCTGCTTCGACGTGTGCGTCGTCGGGCGTCGGTGGCTCAGCGATGAGGCGGTTTCGGGCGGTGACACACCATTGCGGCTCCGGTCGTGGCGGTTTCCCGGCGGCAGGGACGTCTCCATGTGCTGGATAACGATGGAGGAGGATCTGGTGCACTAGCTAGTGATGGGAACAAGTTTGCTAACATAAGCTTGGTTCGGCCTTGGATGGAGAAACTTCACATGGAGCAATACCAGCAACATCGACTAATGCAGTTAAGTCCATCACACATAGTCAAAAGCCCCTATCGCACCCATAGTTAAAACACCCTATCACACAATGTCCTTCAACAATGGGCAAGTCTAACTCTCCTTTATATAACTTCTTCCTTTTAAATGTTGATAAATAACAATTAACAAAATTTTGTATATATTTTGTAGGATTCACTCGGTTCTTATTTCTATATATACAGATGAAGGGAAAGTATATTATTTGGAGCCTTATAAACGGTCAAACACAAATGTTGAGGAGCTCGAAAAGCTACTTGACATGTATACTTGAGTTAACATCAGTACTATCTAAATTAAAAAATAAATTAATATTATATCACATTTCTTCTATGAATTTTTAAAGCATTCCACTATATATTCAGGAAGAGAGAAAGCAAAGTCAGCATTAAATGATTTGATACATGTCCATGATGTTCCACTGAGTATCCTCCTACAGCATCAAAACAATTTGCCACATTGTACTTTATTTGTGCAATAACATCGTCACACATCTCTATAGTATTTATCAGTGCCATCAACAGTTAGATGGTGGGTCACTTCTGTGTGGGTTCCATGTTGTGTACAACATGAACGTCATGACGAGTAAGACTTCAGCACGAAAGCCTATATGCGATGAGGCATTGAATTTGAACTTACTTTTATTTTTTTGTAGTTGATGATATTCCAGCGGTTCGATGCTAACATTATCATATCAATCATTGTCGATTTTTTAAAACATCTACGGAAACAATCTGCAGAAAAATTACCTAGCGGCAATACGTTCCATGGTAGTTGAATTCTTACTTGAACATTTCATGAAAGAAGAAGGAGAGTTTTGCCACAATGCAACCTAAATTGTGGTGGTTTTTTGTTACACGTGAATTGTAATCACTCGTCTAACATTCTTTCATTCTTACTGCATTAAAATTATTGTATATGCATTGCTAAATGTTGTAGTTTTGCATGATCTTCAGGTCTCCTGCCATATACTTGTGTTATTATAGTTAGGGTACTTGCTCTTTGTCAACGAATTTTATGTGTCTTTTCCAACAAGTTTTATGTCATGTGATGTGATGAGATATGATGCTTGAGATGTATGTGATGTTTTATGCTTGAGTATTGCCTGTCAAATCAGATAATTTGGGGTGGCTAAAGGGGGATAGTAAATAAATGATATTGTTAATATTGCATGTGGTTTTACTGGACATTTTGCCTCCACATCATAGAATACTGGCACGAACCATCGCATGAGGTTATCAAGGACAAACTGCTTGCGTCTCCAAAAGCATTAGAAGCAGTTTCTCCATGAAGGAACCGCTTACGCTGTGCGAGCAACATGGACCATGAATATTAGCATCGCGGGCTTTGAGGCAGAACTTATTTGGATTTTTCATTGCATAGTACCCTATACGTATTGGCAGTCGTGTGCTTCTCACATGACGAGTCTGGTGATGAAAGACAATGCTCAATTCTTGAAGATTCACTAAATTATCTAAACTATAAGTTTGTTCTTTTACAACCATAATGTATTGCATGCTAAGATGAGGACCAATATTTGCGGGGAGTTGATCCATTCAATGTAAGACTTACAGGAACAATCTTTATTTTTCATCGTACATTTTTTAGGAGGGATAAGTTCTAGGAGGGGATGGTGTCAACAGATTTGAGATGAGTGAGAAGAGAAGTCATCCATACTTTGACTATGTAGAACATTGTTTGACAAATTGTCATTGTATGGCTAATATGAAGGGGGGCTTATGCAGTGGAACCAGTATATATGGTGCTATGGCATGCTGGTCCACAAAAGTGCCACCATTCTTAATTTCCAATCTAGGGTCGCACATGCTTTACATTCAATGAAATCTCATCTTAGTTTGGTAATAGAGGGATTTGTAATATGGCTCCGAGGGTTCACTATATTTACACAAACAAAGTGATCAAAGCAGGTAATAAATGATACCTTTACTAGTTTCCAATGTTATAAACTACTCATTAACTAATTGACATGGATTGTAACACACTTAATTTTATTTTTGTGCATTGAAGTTGTTGTTCTTGATCTCCCGAAGGACACTACAAATATAACGCAGCTGATGAGTTCACATGTGATAGTGCAATTAGCATATTCTGCCCAAGAAGCAAATTGTTCCAATGAGACATTTATTGGACTTATGTGGGAATAAAGGATATTTGGGACAATGCCCCCTTGCAACATCAATCATTAGTATATGTAAGTTTCCAAACATAGTCTTTATAGTATTTTTGTTATCCAATTTTGCATTGTAATGTACTTCCCTTAATCAATTTTATTCATTACATTTCATAGGTTATTTTGGGTTGTTGTATGAAATGAGAGTTGCAAATCTTCCAAAAGTGTGCCCTTAGTATTTTTGACCAATGGGTTTCATCTAGCAGGTGTGAACACAATTGGAACACATTTTTGCTGATCCGCACAAAATTATGGAACCAACTGGGTCATGAAAAATGCATGACATTGTGCATGTGAACTACAACATGAGACTGTGTATCCAGCAAAAATATGTTGAGAGACGAGAGGGACTTGATCATATCTTCGTGGTGGTGGATGCCCCACTGTTTGGCCAAAATAACCTGGTAATGGAATGGCTAAATCACTCATTGAGTGGAATCTAGACTAATTTTAAATGAAGAGCCACCCATGTAAATTTGTTGTTCAATAAGTAAACTGAGAGGAAGATTGCAAAGAGAAAGCTTGGTCACCACAACAGAAAAAAAGAAAACAGACTTATTGTTTGTTGCAAAACATAGAAGTTTGAGAAAGGCAAAGAAGAATAGGCTGACCAAGGATGTTGTTTGGGAGGATGAGTTTTCCAATAATGGTGATGATGATGATGATGATAATGTATAGGAGAAAGAGAATGAAAAGATCAAATCAAACTATGGCAACAATTATATTTATATGAAGAAGAGAGTGGGTCTAAGGAGATGTAATCGGTTGAAGAAAATAGAGTGGTACATATCCTCATCTTCATTCTTTCTTCATTACTAACATCAATGTTATCATCGATTGAGTTGATCGCATCAACTTTGTATTTCTCTACATTATCACCATCACCATCACCACTTTTGGCAAAGTCATCCTACTCCTCATCTTTGGTCAACACTTCATATTTTTTTATTTTCTCAAACTTCTATTTTTTGCAAGGACATGAAGTGTCTTTGTCTTTCTGATTCTATTTCTTCTCTTGTAACAAGGTTCTATCCTTTTTACAAGGAATCTTTCCCTTTGTACTCCCTCAATTTATTTCATCAAAAAATGGACATGGGTGAGGGTGACTATCTTTTATCTAAAACCACGCAAGATCCATTCATTGAATAATTCGGCCTTTTCACTAATGGGTTATCTTCACCAGATAATGTGACATCCATCATCATGGAAATAGGCTAAAATTACAACTTTCCCCACTCAATATTATTTTATTGTACACAAGATTATGCAATTTTTCATCACTCAATTGTTTAGTTAACTTTGTGTGGATCAAAGAGACCCTGATCTTGTTTGCAACCTCTAGATGATTCATATTTAGAGACAATACAAATATCACACTTTCATATCAAGGAGTGGTACCACCAAAAGGCAACAACAATAATACTATAAATCTCACCTTCATAACTTACATGTGGTAACACTGGATGTTGCAAGGAGAGCATTGTTCCACTAAAATTCCTTTTATTAGCACGGAAGTCCAAGAATTGTGTCACTCCCATCACTGATTTGATATCACACATCTTAACTTATCAACTGCATCCAGAACCATGGCCATCCTTAAATTTGTTGTGGCCTTCGGGGACCAAGAAAATATCTGCAAGAGACAATAATGCACTAAACGTGTTACAATCCATGTCATTTAGCTAATGTGTGGTTTACATTATTGGAAACCTACTCATGATCAATCTCATCGATAATCACATTCTTATTCTCAAATCACGGGAAATATGCATGGCAAATATGGGCAATATAAATTAGACAATATGACAATGAACAATGGTTATGGCATAAATGTTGGGAGATTTCTTGTTACTTGCATTTTGAATTAATATTTTGGGTTATTGACACTCTTGTCAAAAAGCATTTTTCTCTTTGTAGTAGACTATAAAACTAGTGATGCTCATGCTGGTAGAGCTTGTCCATGAGTCACAAGTTATTTGCCACACCATAATTGCTCCCAGTCATCTTTGATCTGCTGGACTTATTCCTTCAAGTCCATGTGGTAGGTAGCCAGACATTTCCCATCCACATCAGATCCTCTATAGAGAGGCTTGACTACACCCACCTCCATGGAAAGCAATAATGCTACTTTTTGAATGTAACATTAACATAACACCAAACTGCCAAAACTTCACTAATTCTTGCTACCTTTTTTCAAAAGTAGCATCAATCCTCTACTAGGAATTATATGAAGTTAGTTCTCTTCTACCAAACGTAGATTTTTGGCGAAGATACTTCTCAAACTTTCCAGGTCTACCACCACAAGAGACAAAAATCCCCTCCCCGTCTTGCATTTTGTGCCAACATTCATCTCGACTCCATGTGAAAGATCAAATCCTCTCATTGATCTTGCAACTGTGATATTAGTTTGTACATCAATGTCATCATTATCAAGTGTGTCAACATCGATCATTGTGTGTCCAGGCATTTCTCACTGAAGTTGTTGTTAAATTTTGAGATGGCGCTCCCCATCTTCCGTTTCGTATTAAATCTTATCAATTCACACCTTCCTCAATGCAGCCAATGTCTCTGATGAATGTAAAGCATGCACTACATGAAAACACAACCGATTCGTCTAATTGTTTTGACTTATACTAGTTTGCTTTTATTTGTACGAATGTAATCATATTACTCGCATAGTGCCTACTGCCCTTACGCAGTACTTAACTACCAAATCTCTCCAATAGTATGGAATAATTAATTAGAATGCATCTGCAACCCACACCTTGATACAAACAACCAAACATAAATGATAAAAACATGTAGGCTTCATCTCCGCACTCTACACAAAAGCAAGCGATGAAACCAAATTAGATAAAATGAAATCTACACAAGATATTAAGCATTTTCGTGTATTTTAATTAACTAGCAAACCACGAAACAAATTAAATTATTAGATGATATGCTACATCTGAATATATTTAACTACTCGATTATCTAAGAGGAAATGTGATAAACTTGGGGCTTACCTACTTTGTGAGGTGAAGATTGTGTAGCGGGTGTTGCGGTTGTGGCGGCTACAACCAGTGTCACTCCATGTGAGGATCCACCATCCAATGCAAGGCTGATGTTGCTAGCGCGGCCGCTGTCCCCAGCACGGTATCTTCTAGTAGGAACCAGATGCGGAACCATGAGGGAGATCCCTTGGATCCATGGGAAAGGAAAAGGCGCTGCCGCCAGCAAGAGCACATAGGAATGGTGGATGGGGATGATGGAGAGAGAGGTGGCTAGGGTAAAAGAGACCTAGGGTTGGGCCGTGTGAACTATTTGGGCCTTTTAGGTCGGGCCTATGATAGGGAGAATAAAAAATTATTTAAGCGAGATGCAAACATTTAGGCACCCTCAAAAAGCTAAAAAAAAATCCATTCTTGAGGGTGCCTGAAATTCCGCTCCAACCCCTACCCACTCAACTTTTTTCCCTTGGTGAAAAGAAGTGTTATTTCAACCATGCATTGGTGGTACTCTTTCAATTTACGCTAGGTTAAGATATATATCATAGTAGAATTTTATTTCGAACCAGGTTTGAGAGCTGATCTTTCCCCTCTTGACATACTTCTTGTACACCACATGTATGTTTGATGTGGTAGTGATTGGCTACCAAATCTTTGGCATACCCGTGCTCATTGGCATAGTCACGCAATACATCGCCAGCTTCACATCCTCCATGATGCCCTTTGTTTTGCACTATTCGGTGTGTTCACTTCTATTGCTACCGAAACATTTTTGCACGATGGCAGTGTCACCAGTGGCAGTGGCAGAGGTCACTGGGAGGCTATCAATCTGACATGTGGGCCAAACTATGATATGAACCTCCTCTTAATTTTCTTCACATAATTAGGATTTCTTCCGTTGACACGAAGTCACGAACACAGTATTCCGCTCAACCATTTGTCAATTTGTGACGAATTGCCGATCCATCTCATCATTGGCAGCTTTGCAGGATGCAACCTCATGCCTTACTTTCATAAGATTAACAAACTCGAAGTAATAAATAGATAACCAAGTAATAGTATGCAAATTCAGTAATTTAGGATTCATGTAGGCGTGAGAGTGTGATCCTACACTAAAACCTGCATTTTCCGAATAAAGTATGTGTCCTTCCAGATAAATTTGTACTAAACATTGCTTGATTAGACCAGGAGAAAAGTAAATATTTTTCCAGTAAGTTTGAGCCAAAAAAGGTATATTTGAAATACAGTAAAAGAAATCTTTGGATTTTTTTTTATAATGGAATTCAGCCATACAAATCAAACAACCAGTATAGAAGAATCATCCTAGAATCTGAATCTCTCAAAACTTCTATAAAAAGCTCTCAAGTCAAAGATGCTTAAATACGCACACTTCAGAGCTGTCTAAAATCCAGTACAGAACGGATAACTAGCATTCCAAACGCAAAAGATCCTTGGAAGTGCTCAAAAGACTTGAAAGAGCATAGCCACAGCTGACATTGCTTTTTCTCTTTGTTACACTTGGGCTTTGGTTATCGTGCATTGACTGACTCCAACAAGATTATTCGAGCATGTTGCACCCATCCAGAGCTAAAGACATGAGCTCCAGAGAGGCTGGCTTTTGCAGAGCTCAGCTGCGGTGTCTCTCTCTATGTCCTTTGTGACAACTTATCAGGACGCGGGAAGAAACGGGATATGGCTAACCACCCCCGGATTAGGACGAGGAAACACCAATTATGGGCTGCTACTAAGTGGGTGGTTAGTTAACTGATACCGATGTGCTTGTGCGCTTCATCACGATCCCCATGAAAGCGAAAGCAAAGGTAGGCGCGCAGCGTTAGTCGTAGCTGTCCATGTCTCTTTAACCCAAAGCAAAGCTGCTGGCAATGGCATGGGAGCTGCCGCCAGGGTCTCCCGCTTAGGCAGCAGAGATTACTAGTTAAGCATAGAACAAGCATACTCCTACGATTATGTATTCTGCAAAGGCCTAGGTGTTCTTGTTTGGCGAGTTGTGCAGGTCCCCTGTCTGTCTGAGAAGAGCAGTACGAAATTAGCAACGATCTACCGTGGTGGAGTAAGATATTTTCATGAAGATCATGAGTCAACTCGGGGAGTTAACAAACGAGCATTTGCACAGAACAAACCATTTGTTTTAGATGATGTGCACTGAACATTCATATCTACCAAGGATGTGTGATGGAGGAGTACGGAACGGATTTGTGTGCATGCATGTATGTTCATGAGTTGCTGTGCCTTGTATCCGAAGTTGTGCACCGAGAAACAACGGGTAGATAGGTAGATTTCTTGCCATCCGTGCACAATCTGGGGCGGAATACAATAAGCCGGCCGAGCACTTTGCTATTCTAGTCAGCAACCAGCAGATGCATGCATCGATGCAGATGCAGATGAAAATTAGAAGGAGCTACACATCCTTATCCATAAGCTCAAAAGCTTACCCGCATAATACCATCTGTAAGAAAGTAACACGCATTTGAAGAAACAATGTCTTGTAAATGGTTTTATAGGCCAGTCCCAAGCGAAAGGATTCCGACTTTAGAAGGATCTTATGTGGGTCAATGAGACTTCTCCAGTTTGGCTTGTTTCATGTGTTTTTTTTAGAAGCACCTATTACAATGTAGATACACAAACTCTCACAACATTTAGTGAAGACTGGGTCGGCGTTGCGGAGCTTTAAGACTGACAAAGCCAACATGGACACTTTGCTATCAACGGAAATGTCGTTTCTCACTGAAAGAATAATCCACGTTAATTAAGCACCAATGTGTCAAACCTACAGTTTGGTTCCTGGTAGAACTAAGTTGGAAGTGATGAAAAAGCTTGGTTCTAGGAGGACAAAGTGGTTAGGGGACATGATGTAAAGTGCGATGTATTTTTACGTTTTAATATTGTACTCCCTTCGTTCCAATATTCTTCTCGTAGTTTTAGTTACAGTACAAAATTAACATGTCACCGTGGTCTCTGTTCTAGGTTCAGTATCATGCAATGCTGATTTCCCTCGAACATTCATCAAATAGTATTTAATTGATCGGCATTGGATAGTGTTTTAAGTTGGCGATATTGAACTCTCTCCGGAGCAAGACATATCTAGATGAGATTTACATGTAATAATGTTTTTTCTTGTACATTTTCTGTATTCAACCTTGTTTGCCACAGTTTTTATTCTACTCTAAGGGATATGCAGGCTCGGATCCTATACAATAAGGTAGTTGATCCCCGCTAACATATTTATCTCAACATGCAACTATGCCATCTCATCACACAAATATGAATGGGCAAAGGCCCACATCATCAAGCAATATGCATGCGAAAAGGCTCAAATGTTTTAATTGTATTATCCTATTTATATTCAATAAATATTTATAATTCCATGTATTTTTTTCTTTTAGTTATCATAATGGCAAGTAATTCTCGCAGCAACGTGTGGGTTGTAATCTAGTTACACATCAAGATACGGCTACGTCTCCATGTCAAGGGGTTGTCCTTAGTAAAGATAATTTGACTGAATGAGATTAAACTCGGGATGCGAGATGCAGCTTTTGCTTTGAGCTATAAGCTATTCAACGTGTTATTTTTTTTTCATTTTCCTATAACATGTCGCTTGAAATGCTATGCATTTAATTTTCTTCTACACCTAATATGCGTCATCTTTTGTCCTTTTTTTTCTTTTCTCATTTTATCTCGTTTTTCCGTTAAATATTTCGTGTTTCACATATTTGGACCTTATTCACAGCTGTATGAACATCATTCAATTATCTAAAGTTTTAGAAACATGATTTTTTTATAAAATTATTTTTATACAATATCAGTTTTTAAGTATGCGATGAGTGTTTCATACGTATGAAAAAAATAGACACACATATATAAATTTTTTAGCTAACTTTTTATATATATTATATACAATTTTTTATGTAAGAATATTTTCAAATATGGGATGAAACTTTCTATTTTTTACCTCCAAATAGTGTTTTTTTTCACAATATAAGTTTTTCATCATTGGAACCCATTTTCCAAACTAGTATTTAAATTTCCTAAGAAAATGTAGTTTATTATTTTTCTCAAATATATGTTATATTTTAAGTAAACACCTTTTTACAGATAAAGTTCTAAACAAAATAAAATAACAATACTTCAAACCGAATTGTCTGGCCCAGTGGCGTGTGGGTGGTTAAAATTGACTGAATACAACAATATACCGTTTGCTGCCAGAGCCTGGCTTCGCCTCTTGCGCTCAACTAAATGAGCCAGTCCAATGCTTTAGCCCTGAAGCGGTTTCGGAAGGTTTCTTCGGTGCGGTGCAACCCTTTTGGACCGGTTTTAGAACCTTTACTATTTTTTCTCTTCTTCTTTTAGTTTCTCTGTGTGTTTTTCATCAGTTTTTTCTTGTTTACACAGGTTTTTCATGTTCTTTATTATTTCCATTTCAATTGTTCGTTTTATTTTTTCAAATACATGTTGATTATTTTCAACACACGTTGTACATTTTTCCTATAAAAGGGTAACCTTTTTATACATGTTGAATTTGTTTCAAATATATGATGAATATGTTTTCAAAATACAAGTTAAAATTTCTTTAACAAATACTAAATAATTCTAAAATACACATCGACCATATTTTTAAATGATATAAATATTTTTATATATTGTGTGGAACTTCTATTAATATTATATTAACAATTTCGTAAACATGTCACGGACATGTCTGTGGAACGTATGATCATTTTTTAAACGTCATGTAAACTTTTATGAATAGTGCAAGTTGTTTTTTCCAAAATATCAGGGCCATTTTCTAAGACACCTGAGTGTATTTTATATTCACAAACATTTCTTTAAATACTACAAACATTTAGAAAATACACATGTGGAGATGTGGAGATGTTGATTTCTTTCCTCAGAAAAGTTCTGCTACTCCCTCCAATCCTTGAAGTGAAAAAAAACCGAACGTACTAACCAGCTAGTTTGACGCCAACGGGCATCAAATAGAATTTACTCATTTGTGTCATCGGCAGTCAATTCACACCAACACGCCACTGGGCCAGCCCAATTGGTTCATATAACTTTAGTTTGTTGAGAACATTTAGGAGTTTCCTTCAAACCAGTATAAGAATTTTTCTTTGTAAAAAGGTGTTTAAAAACAGAAAATTCTTATATTAGAAAAATATAGAAAACTCACTTTTCTTAAGAGATTCAAATAATACAATCGAGTTACAGAGATGAAAAAATATATTGGCAGAATGAACAAATATCCATACATAAGAAATACAAAAGTTTATCACATATTTGAAAATATTCTCATACAGAAACCCAGACCAAATGAAAAAAGGACTACACATAAAAAGAAAAATAAGTAAAATCTGGAGATGAAAAAGAATCAAAACAAAAGAAACAAACATCACTAACAGAAACACTAAAAAACAGCAACATGGACGAGCAAAAATACCAATGCTTCGTAGATTGCTTAAGCCGATGTGCGTGTAAATGGAATTTACCCATTGTGTCTTATGCAGCCAATTTGACATACCCAACTAGATTAAAATAATGTTGTAAAAAAATGAGTTGCAAATAATGGGCTGGCTACATGCCTACATCTCTCTTATTGCGAGATGTAGGCCGGCATCTCCTCAGCAGCTACACTAAATGGGCCATCCAATACTGTAGCCCTTGAGCATTTTTCGGTATATTTTATGGACCTTGTCAAAAAAATATCTTCTTTCTGTTTCTATATGTTTTTTATTTGAATTTTTCAAAAAAACAAATCCCTTTATTTTTCGTATACATGTACACATTTTTTTGTTTGAACATGTAACATTCTTTTATACATGTTGAGCATTTTTTAAATACATAATAAGCATTTAAAAAATACATGTTTGAACCTTTATTTTAACAAAAAGTTAACAAGAATACATGCTGAACATTGTTTTTGAATGAAATCAAACACATTATTGTGTTGCATGAACATTGTTTTCTAAATTATAGTAACATTTTTATAAATTGTTAAGAATATATTTTGGAACGTTTAAACATTTTTTTGAATGTTACGTACATTTTTCGATTGGTACTAATTTGTTTTGAACTTACTCCTATATTTTTGACATTGTTTAAATATTTATAAAAAATTTACGCACATCTACTGAAATGTGTTTGCATTTTTTAATTTTCAGGAATATTTTCTCTAAATAGTACAATATCTAGTTCAAAATTACAAGGACATTTTCTACTCTCTATGAACCTATTTTAAACACGTGATTAACACTCTATGAATTTAAAGAAATATTTTCCAATTTGAGATATAAAATAGTCAAATGTAATAAAAAATAGAATAGAATGAAAACAAAGAAAACAATTGAAGGAACAAACCAGGCTACTACGCTGGCAACCTATAGGTGAGCGTAGCTACTCTCTGCATCAAGCGGGACATAGCCGCTCCCTTGGCATCAATGAGGCTAGCAGGCAAGCTAAGTTGAGCCTGCGCAGTCAGGGTGGAGGGCCGGGGGATTCTCTAAGTTGTGCTTTTGTTTTCGTTCGCCGATGCTATTAAGGTGTGCTTGTGTAGGTCATGTTTGTTTGTTTTGTTTTGGATCTTCCTCATTTTTGGTGTTTATTTGTTTTTGTTTTTGCGGGTTTTCTTTTTTCTTCCTGGTTTGATTTTTTTTCCTGGTGGTTTTTCGGTCCCTTTTCTTCTGCACCTTTTGCTTTTCAATAGTTTTATATACCATAACGTTCTAACATATGGTGCATATTTTCCTGGTACACATATTATATATATGTATTTAATATAATTTTAAATATTTTAGCTCTGTAAGAAAAAGATTTTCCAAAAAATCAAAGAGAAAAAAACAAAAAAAAACACTTAAATGAGCCCGTCAAAGTGGGCCTACCTATTTGCGGCTCGCTTCAAGCGTCATCTCAACTATTTCACACCAACAAGTGTGAAATAGGAGATGTCGAGGAGCGTCAAGTCAAATAGGCGAGATCACTAGTCAAGGGGTGACTTTTGCAAAGATTACCCCAAACTCCCTCCGGTCGTAACAACTAATGAAACATATGTGCGTCACTTATCGTCACCAAAGAGTATAGGTGGTTTTTCTCACCCGAGTGTGAGGGATGGGGAACTCGATGTTTGTGCTTTTTGGATTCATCTTTAAAATGAAATATGTCATGTACCGTTCATCCAAATTACAAACCCACTTCACCGTTACATTTATCGCGTGAAGATCTTCAAAAGTACTCCGTCTTACAATTAGGGACGGAGGGTGTAGACCTCATGTTGATAGATTTTGGTTATTTTATATGAGCGAAATTGTGTTCCCAATATATACCAACATGTGTGCTTCCACATTGTACTAACATGTGCTTCCAACTCAACTAACATGTGCACCCATATGAGTTTAGCGCAATAGTTCTCCCATGAGAGGCAGACTTTTGTTCATCACGGGAGACACATGTGCTTTCCTTGTGAACTGGCTTGTGCTCCACGCTGAAGCACACCAACAAATAAGGCAAACCAAACAAACCCACACAAATTCAACACTCAAAAGGTCAAAAAAACCTGTTGCGGCGGCCTAAGCATCCAACGCGTGACACACGCCGACGCCGGTGTGCACCACGTGGATCCCTCTCCATGTCGCAATTATTAGTTGGTCCCTCAAATAGGTCACTTGGGAGAGCTACGCTCCCCCACCCCCACCCCCCACCGCTTTAAGTGCGAGGGCTCCAAAAAAAAGCTGCCCTATACTCAGCTTATTCTAACAGCCTAATCTAAAAATTTATTTTAAAAGCCTACTAATTAAGGATTAACTAGTAGGCTTCTAGAATAAATTTTAGGTTGGCTGTCAGAATAAGGTAGGTAGATGGCAACTTATTTTGAAACCCATACATAAGCCCCAAAAGAACAGGCCCTAAGTGTCAGAGAGCCCATGGTGTTGCAGGTGGGTTGATGGTTCGGATCTGATATGACCCAATGGAATACCTTGTTTAGGTGGGCGCAGGCAGGTTCGGCTATTGTGACATAGACATCTTCCTTGCATGAAGAGGGTCCGTAGTGGGTCGACCAAGTAATACTTAGCTCTTTCGTTATGTTCCTTACGATCATTTATTTCGTTCATCTGATTCTTACTTTTAGTTGTATTTATGAACTAAAAAATTAGTTTACTTAGTTTTTCTAAAACTTTGTCTCGCATCCAAAAAATGTTCATGCAATGTAAAGAAATTTTTCATGCAATTTTTATGAAATGTTCGTACCATTCAAAAATGTTTGTCCGATTTGAAAATAAATCCACATGTGGGTATCATTCAAAAATGTTTGTACCATCCAAAAATATTTTCGACAATGTTTGTTAAATAAATTATTATTTTCACTTAGTTTGTTCAAAATGTTCATCGCATTCAAAAATTGTTCATGGCATTTGGAAAATGTCAGACGTTTAAAATATGTTTGTTGACATTTTAAAAAAATGTTCATGATTTTTTTTTAAAAGGTTAACGCAAAATTGTTCAACATGTGTTTAGAATTTCTTTTACCATGTATTGAAAAATAATTAATGTCCATCTCATAATTGTTCAACATGTATTCGGACCAACATACCTTTTATTTTTCAAATGTCCATCATGTATTTTGAAAAATATTCATCGTAAAATTATAAAACATGCCTCCAGTATTTTGAAAATGTGCATATTGGATTTAATTGTTTTTCTCACAAATCAATAAATTCCTCACGTGTTTTTTAATTGTTCATTATATATTTCAGAACTACACATCGTAATAATATTGAGCATGTACTTAGAAATTGCTCATGGTATATATTGTGGAAAATGTTCATGTACAAAAAATTGAAAATAATAATAATAATAAACTGTTGCATTTAAAAATGAAAAAAAATGAAAAACCAATAAGGAAAACTGGAAGATAAAGAAAAAATGAGCGAAGAAGAAACCCATTGGAACCCGCAAATTGGGCGGCCCCATCATGTGTGTGCTATGTGCAAGTCGTCGGCTATCTTGTGTAATGGGAGCGAGATAGGATGCTTGTGCAGTATAACCCAACAGGCAGGTCGTGCTCTAATTCTACTAGTATAATGACCATGCGTTGCCACGGGCGATAAACTTCTAAAAATTGATCAATAATTACAGGGTATTTGGTTCAGATGGGTAGAAAATGGATAAAATACTGATACCTTAATTTCTACTATTAAAGCGCAATTGCTATGTTGTTCGACATCTTAATCTCTACTATCCAACCAAAACCATCTCACGATGAAAGAAAGAAGCCCCAGTAAATGGGCCACCCATCAAGTCTTTCCGACGCCTAGGGGTGACCCCCCACACACATGATTGCTCCTTCACCGTCGCTTTTGACCCCGCTCCCATCTCATGCTGCCTCGTCTCGCTTCCTTTACCGTCCAGACCACACTCCCATGCCACCTCTTTGCTTCGAGATCCATGTTTGTCCCCGTTACCAGGAACTACTCACCATTGTAAGTGAGCCCTTGGAAACCATAGCATCCTTTCCTCCCTCCCTTCATCGCATCTATCCTCCTCCCGATCATCTTGGTTTTCCCTCCTTCACTAAGTACATCAACGGGAACCGAAGACCCCAGTCCCCATCTATTTGTGCATGGAATTAAGGAAGTAGATGTGTGGTCAGAGAGGTTGCTGCCATCAGCCATCAAGGCTTCTGAAATCCAATGAAAAATGCCTACAATACAGCTCATTTCCACTCTCAGTTGGTAGAAATAATCATATGTCAAGCATACAAATCCAAAATACTGTTCAAATTGTATGGTTCATTCTTCCATGGCAAAGAGAGAGTTAAAAGAGCTGTCAGAACTCATTTGTCAAATATACTAATCCCTCCGACCAATATTAATCGTCGACGGCTTACTACAATTGAAAGGATCGATACAGTCAACTAGAGGGGGGGGGGAATAGGAGACTACAAATTTTAATCTTGTTTCTCAATTTTAGGGATATGCGGATAAATATGGTTCACTAGATA
>CBMN010038387.1:4187-14724 GCA_000582825.1 Hordeum pubiflorum
AAAGTTTACCACAAAAAAATTCAGATTTTTTTGAATTTTTTACTATTTGTTTCGATTTTACTGTTCACAAGGGAGCATTTGAGCTCGGGAGCAAAAACTCCATGTCCAAAATACTACTTCCCCGGGCTACAAAAAGATGGCATACACATTTTCCGAGATTTAACTTTGACCATCAATTAGAGAAATAATACACAAGTCATTTAACTTAAAAATTATACCATTGGAAAATTCTTTATATAGTATGAATTTAATGGTATAATTTTTGTGACACATAACCCACATTTTATTGGTTAAGGTCAAGGCCTAAGGCATTTGTGACGACTATATATGCAGTATGAAATGCAGCAAGCAGAAGAGAAAATGCTGCTTCTGTGCATAACCGAAATTCATTTTTCAGTTGCGAAGAAGAAAAATGCATGAGTCACCTATGTGGGATTTTAAACCGGAATAGTTAGGGTGTATTTATACATATGACATTTACTCTGGTCAATTCCTGATGACACATGGTCAGGGGAATTCAGTAACTTATTTCACTTCTTATTCTGTGAGGGTACCTTCTTGCACCTTGGTTTAGGTATTATAGGTACTGTAAATATTAAAAACATAAGCAAATGGATGTAAAAATAGAGAACTTATGGTAGAGAAAAGTTGCCAGTTATTATACCATAGGCTATCAATTAATTTGGGATACTGAGCTTATGTCAATATTCCTCAATCTCTTCAATCCATCTCACATTCTCACTTAGTCATGCTTGGTATCGTCGATTCACCTCCATGTAAAAGTGGATCTTCAAAAAGCCATCTGAATAATTTCACTCTCAGATCAGCATGATAGATTATGGTGTTTCCCTATTGAGCTTTTGGTCACAATCAGAAGTCAGAACGTAGTAACTACCTCTCAATATATCTGCAGATCCTCCATGTCCTGCTTTACGTCCTAACAGAACAGAAATATAAAGACTCCCGTTGAAACAAAATATCTATTATAAAGGATGCAAGTATGACGAAAATATGCATCTCTGTTTACTTTCCTTGTATCATCAGAATTTATGCTATAAAGTTTCTTGTATCCCATGTCATACATAGCCTGAAGTAGGGCGTACAAACTATAAGGTGTAGTTATGTATGCTCATTTTTCTCACACATGCTTTTACAAAGATTACAAAAATCTAAAAAATAACATGCGAAGAACATTAGTACTGATGCTTTACTTCTAGTTATTTATGATAAAAGTATAGCTTTTTAAATAAATGACATTTTCATTCAATCGATATATCGAGGTGATACAACTGCACTGAGCCAATGCCCGGCCTCTGCATAGCATGATGCACACAGCCAACACGTCCAGCACAAAAAGGACAGACCAGTGTTAGAAGCTCCCACACCAGGTGGGGTCTGGAGAAGGATTATACGAGGCAAGCCTTAGCCCTGCACATTGCAATGCAGAGAGGCTGCGTCGAACCCAGGACCTCTTGGCACAAGTGAGGAGTACTTCACCACTGTGCCAGGCCTGTCCTTCCAACACGTCCAACACAACTAAAAAAAAAGAGGATATAAGATAAAAAAATATAGCTATATCGGTGAATGTAAATCGCAAACCTGAAATCATGGAAGCATTTGGCACTGAAATCCATCACTACCTAGAGGTTTCTGCTGGCACATCCCAGTGCCTCGATGATTTCGTGCGGGATAATGCATCAGACGCATAGAAGAGGATCCGACCATGTGTCCCACCAAGGACCCCTTTGCCTGAACTTTGACTCTGCGGCCAAGAGGCAATTTAGGCCGGCACCAGTGCAGGAGGGGTTACATGTGGACTCCACATAACCTCACTCTGACAGGGCAGCGCGGTGGTGTAGAGAGGGAGGGAGGGAGGGAGGGAGGGAGACAAAGAGCTGTGTTTATGGTAGTAGAGATGATGTCGAAACATTGTAAAATTTGAATCTTCTGTGTTGTGAATTGCAGAGTATGTCATTTATATGTTTCTTGTCTACTGAACTAGGAATTGAAAAAAAAATCTCCAGCTTCTTCATAGTCTGGTCAAAGAAACATAAAATGTTACTTCTGCAAAGATTTCTTTTGCCCCTTCCATGTATATTTTGGTGTTCGTATCATCTTCATATTATTCTGTTTTGAAAAGTCTATGCAATACAACATATTAGTTGAATCTTCCGGTTATTAATGTTAGTGTACTTGACGTAACCCTTGTCGTACAAATTTTGTAAGGAAGGATGAACGAGACTGTTATCATTTGTCCTTGCATAGTGATTCTCTTGAATTCCATCCAGCCATTTCGTTGAGATCTTAGGCTGTGATTCCTAACTATTAATGTGGTAATCTTTCAATTACATTTTGTATTTATATTTGGTTTTTACTCTTGCAGTGTGGTAGCACACCAATTGAAGTTGCCGCCTCTAAAGGCAGTAGGGACATGGTTGAAATGTTATTCCCTTTAACTTCTCCTATTTCAACGCTGCCGGACTGGAGTATTGATGGAATCATTTCTCATGTGAAACTCTTTGGTTTGAACCCGAGGGTATGTGTTTTATTCTGTGCTCACTTGCAGCTCCATATGTTATTTATCATCACCCTATAGTTATGTTCTTTAGCAGTTCTGCCCATCATTTAGAGTAGAAATAGTTTTAATTCATGATTATTGTAAATTCCATTGTGCAAACAAAAATTTCCATGCACAAATTTTACTTTTCGTGCATTGCATCACTATTAGCAAACTTCTAGTCTTTGGGTGTGACCATATGGTGAACTATTAATGTGCTAGACTTAATAAAGTTATCTTGGGTGATATTGTACCAGCCCTGCAACTCCGGAGGAATTTTTTATTACGAATTTATAGTCTTATACATTAATCAGGATACATCCCTACTCCGGATAAACCCTGCAACTCTGCAGTACAAGCATAGTTTTAAATAGAGGGACTCTTAGTGGAGGACCTCTCGAAATGCTATAAAGCTATTTAAAACTTTACTTCATGTGTCAGGACCAAAATCTCTTAGCGCAGGACATTTCTAAACGCTATAGCGGCGTTATAGCGCGCTATTTAAAACAGTGAGTACAACACATTTTTCTAGTCTTATACATTAATTAGGTGACATAAGCTGAGACTTACAAATTTGTACATTTTTCATGTTTTACATTACAGGATATTTCTACATATTTATCCTAACAGCAATTTTTCTGTGATCAGGATAAACAAATGTGCGCAAATAGAAAAGCTGAAGTGAAACGGAAAGCTTCTGAGGCTTTTAAGAGAGGGGACTATTATATGGCATCAGAGATGTATAGTTGTGTAAGTCACCAGGGCCCATTTTTATTGCCTGAAGGAGTGATAGGTTATTTTTTATATCTGTAAACTCTTGATCTCAGTCCACACTATATTTTTGTTCACACCAAAAATAGGGTGCATGTACTGCCCACCTCTTTCTGGTAAAAACATGTGCTGTTAGATACTCAGTTCCACAGTACAAGGTAGAAATAACCTATCACAATGTTAGCCAGCCGTCAGTTCCACAATGTTAGCCAGCCGTCATGCCCTCTTAGTAATTACGAGGTAGTTGGACAGATTGTGTTGAAAGGGCTGAGGTAACACAGTACTGTTATACAGAAGTTCCTATTTTGAAATGTATCTGCTTGTCCAATACCTTTGCTGGTTTCATGTGTACGGAGATCTCTATATCGATCAGAATAACACTATCTGCGCCATCCTATATATTGTCTTGTAGTACTCTTTTTTTAGGTATTGCTAAAAGCTTGTGATTGATGTGTTGTAGACAAGGGCATTTGACCCTACTCCGGATGAGAATGCAACCATATTGGCAAATATGAGTCTCTGCGCGTTACGTGCTGGAAATGGAAAAGCTGCTCTCTTTGAAGCTACCATGTGCAGAATGGCGCGACCGCTTTGGCCAAAAGCCTGCTACCGACAAGGGGCAGCTCTTATGTTATTGAAGGTAAAAAGAACAGAGTAGTGAACACAGTAGTTTTCTTCAAGCATCCGTGATCATGATCGTATAACTGATCATCTTATGGCGTGTACTTGTAGAAGTACGAAAGAGCATGTGAGGCTTTTGCGGATGGCTTGAAGCTTGACCCTACAAATGGTGATCTTGCAAATGCTTTAAGGTAACTGGTTCATGTTTTCGTGGTGTGTAGGGTGACTTGCAATCCCCTGCTTCGTAAGTTAAATAAAAGAATAAATGATATCTTGATAGACAATTGTGTGCATGGAAGATGGTCTCCATCTCTAGAAGAATACATGGATTCACTCGTCAAGTCTGTTATAAGTTTATTTTTTCTTGAGCTGGAGCGCTTTACTAATCGCGGAAAGAACGCCTAGTGTTGATCTGTTTATTATCACGATACCCTGACAATTCTCATGTTCAAAATATTTTGGTCGCAGGGAAGCCCAAGAAGCAGCAAAGAATGCTCGTCGCCGTGAAAAGTGACCGACGTGTGAAGTCTTACATGCAGAATCCAAGGCTTTGTTTTGTTGCTGAGCACCTTCTGTCTAGCCTGAAAACTTGTGATGATCATATCTTGTGGTTCTTAAGACTTCCGTCGCACCCATCGTTTGTAAATATGACTGGATGAACTCGGTAGCTTGATTCCAGTTCAAGTGTCGACAAGCTTTATCGTCACAGAACGTTAAGCTTGTTATAACTTTTGGTTGAAACCATGGAATTCAGTACTGAGGTTTCTGTTTGCATTGTGACTGGCAGCCATTCTGAGGTTGGTCTAGTCCCTTGCAGACAGGGATTGACCCTTGGGGGGTCCAATGGCATGAACCACAAAGGGTGCGGTGTTCGAACGGCATTGTTGGGTCGCCGAGTAGTGCCGGAGCCCGGAGAATGTAATTTGGCTCGTTCACTTTCCCTTCTGTTTTTGCGGTAAATGGTAAATGATGAGTTTTGGACTTGAACTTGGTGTATTGGGCAAAAGATCCAGGGAAGTGGTTACTGTTTAGGAAATGTAGGGTATGTTCTGTATCCTGACGCTTGCAGCTTTTAATCTATTGATGTTTTTACCTGTCATTGTTACTAGTGCTTTGTTTTTTTGACATCTTGTAGCTTCACTAGTCCAATCAGCTACTGGAAATATCCATGTGTTCAGACATTGCAGATTTCCCCACTTCGACAATGAAATCATTTTGATTTGAATACGGTCAAATAGAGACACAGAAACACCAGTTGGATTTCGTCAGGAACAGCATGCCAAACTTTTGCCACAAAGAACAAACAAGAGCCCTACCAGAATAGATTCTTGCCAGATCGAAATGAGCATGAGGAAACACTTCGTTTTGAAAGGTCGCTGGATTGGGCAAAAGATCCAGGGAACTGTTTACTGTCTACTATCTGTTCTATCTCGTGCCCTGAAGTAGTAGTAGTAAGTAGTAACCTGACGACGTGAGGCAACCGAGGGTTTTGTACAAAATGGATTTAATGCTCCTAATAATAAAATTTTAATGCTAGTAATACTAAAATAGCCATGTTATTAAAACTAAAATAGTCATGCTTTCAATAATAAAATTGATATGCTCGTAACAATAAAATCAGACATGTGAGGTAGTAGAAAACTAATTCAACAATTGCCATGAATAAGTGATAAATTTTCCAAAGCTTCCCATGGTAGCATTACAAAAAGACCTAAAATTGCCATGTCACGACCAATCACATGCCGCAAAAAAAAGGCAACAATACCATCCACCGTCCTTGACAACACACGTACTACAAGAATGCATCTTCAAAAACACCGTTATCAGAAAGCAAACGACGTGCGAGCGCTGTCTTTGTCGGATCTAACCATTGAAGGTCACATCTATATAAGAGCTCGACACAACTATTGAATGGCCGCACCAGCATATCTCTGACGCGGAAGAATTCTTTTTCGTGCTCTTCCTTGCCACACACAAATTCCGCCTTGCTTGGATGCAAAATATTGGATTCGTCTGGGCAAAATGCACACCCGTTGCTAAACTGGCACAACGGCTTTTCTGTTAAGATGAACAGAGATAGATCAAGAGAGAATTAGTCATCAAGTTGCATGATAATATATATATATATATACATATACTCAAGTGTCCAACAAACACAGTTAGTTGGTAAGAGGCTGAGAGAGAGAGCTGTAAATATAAATTTAGGTAGTATACGTACCTAAGCTGATGCATGTTTCAACGGCTAGTTGGCGGGAGCGTCTATCAAAGTATAGTTCAGCAAAGAAGTGTTGCCTCTGGGTGGCATCCCTGGGGCGAGCTGAGAAGGCGAGGTGGTACCAGAAAGTTCCCCTGAAACCGACGCAGGCAGCCTTCATCTCTGTGGTCGACTGGTCAGGATACTCAAACTCGGCGCCCTTGTTTGAGTATTAAGCACAGAGACGAATTAATGCATATAGTACAATAGAAGGAGAATAGAATGACTGTGTGTGTATCTCGTACAATGTTGTTGGAGTTGTAATGTTTGATTGCACGATGTACAAGCGTACAAATACGGCCGGCGACGATCTCTCTATCACCAATCAAATGAACCAGAGTACACCAAATAAATAAAAAGAATGGATGGATGGCTCTTCTAGCCAACTTAAATATCCTCATAAAAGTAAAAATATTGCAATTTAGCAAAAACGTGTAAGAAAGTACTAATCGAGTAGGAAAGAAATTACATACTCTCGTGTGTAGGGGCGAAGGCCACTGTTGGATCTCTCGACGTATCGTTGAATGGCAGCCAGCGCCTGTTTTGACATAGGCCGGGCGATGTGTTCTTGTGGTTCCGGGAGAGGGCGGCTGTAATCGTACTCGCCGCCGTGCCCGTCGGCCGTAGAGATGAAAGGTCCCATCTATCGGAAAAAGATCGATCGATCCTGGTCTGTGTGTTCTGTGCGTCCAGGGGACGGGCGCAACTTAAATCTAAATAGCCGGCCGGATTTCTCGCCGATCAGGATTGGAGACGGAGACGGAGACACCCGATAGATTTTCTGGGTGGACACCGCCGCTTGGTAGACGCAGCAGGCAGCAGCAAAGAGCCAGCGACGCGGGCGCACCCCAGGCTCATCTAATGGCCCATGTCGCCAGGGGCCAGTTTATCGCACGAACGCACCTCACGCCGTTCCCTATCCCTATCCCATGTATTCATCTGATTGATCTGATTGCTACACGCGTAGTCTGCAGTCTGCACCCAGATCCGCCTCCGATTAGGAACCCTGGTCGTTCCGTGTTGGTATTGGCCTCTCTTTCTCTCTTTCTTCCGACCTGCAATTAGATGAAAGCATCTCTATCTATCTATATATACAGAAGATCCCATCGGTTCGGCTATCCATCTCGACTTCTCGAGAACGCAGACGAGAGGAAGTCAGCACAGCAGGAGGATCCATCGACTCCATGGGAGGCTGGTTCTCTTCACCTCGTCAGATGCTGCTGGATTGGATGGCGCAACGTATGATCCCAAGGGTTTTACCTCCATTTGATCTCCCCCCGTTTGATGCGCGTCACCCTTGCACACCAGAGTATGCACGTCACCCACACCTTCTCATCAAGTTTTTACCTTCTTGTCTCTTCTTATTTTTCAAGACAAGACATTTGTTCCATCGATTAGGTTGAATGAATCCCTCTTTTGTTTTATTTTGTTTAATTATTATTAATTGTTTCCTTTGATGACAGAGAGCTCTACAACTTCCACATTTGTCATCTCGCCCTCTATGCCCTCAAACATTACAACTCCAAACACCCGGTACAATACTACTCCTACCCATCCTCAGGGTCGATATCCATTCTTGCATATACATATGCATCCATGCACTACTGCTTTAGTTAGTTAGTTATGCTTTGCTTGAGATATGCCTATATATATCTTATGTATATATATATATATGCAGGATGCCAAATTTTGGTTTCCTGATCACCCCAAGGCTGCCTGCACTGGTTTCAGAGAAGATATCTGGTACCACCTCAACTTCTCCGCCCGCAGCAAGGAAGACGGTGACGAGCAGAGGTTCTTTGCTGAGCTCTGCTTCGTCCAGTGTCCATGCAGACTTATCATCAAATCATGCACCATCTTAAGTACGTGCGCAATGGTTCTATTATCACTCACTCGGTCCATTCCTAGCTAACTCTCTGCCCCTCTGTGTCTCTCTCTTTCTCTACAGAAAAGTCGTTGTGCCGCTTCAAAACCAGCTGTGCACTTTGTCCAGATGAATCCAAGATTTTGCACCCAAGCCACATACAACTTGGGTGTGGGAAGAAGGAGCATGAAGAGGAACTCTACCGTGAGAGGCATCAATGGGACTGGGACCCACGTAGAAAGGATTATTTCAGGAGGGAGATGCTTGAAACTCCCTTCCGGTTAGGAGGAGATAGATGCCCTTTCAGTGTGGAAAAGAGGGCCATGAAGAGGAACTCTAGTGTGAGAGATGTAAATATATCTGGGATAGGCGAATGTAGGCTGAATTGTTAGGAGATTCCCTTCATTTAGGACGATATATATGTGTTCCTTGTTAGGAGGAGACTGCCTTGATGTAGACTGAATCGATCATCATGTTCTCCTCGTTTCAAATTCTTGTTTGATGCTGTTTCAAAAATCTGTAGAAACAACTGGTACTTATGACAAAATTTAAATTGGTGATGATTATTGTTATTTTCTTAATATAAAATTGGTGACAATTGTGGCTTGGAGACGTTTGATGGTGCTCACGAGTAGTGTATGATACCCACTGCCAGGTTATATCTGGAATATTTATATCGTGCCAAGATGTGCAACTATTGTTGCATCGATGTGCTACGTAAGATGTGAACAGTGTGTTTATCCACGTTGTTTTACAAGCCAAGTCTAGATGTATTTCTGCTTTAAGATATAACTATTATACGAGGAATAAAGTTTTAAACCGATCAAAAAAAAAAAAAACTTGATAACTTGTAAGTCTTCCCGTGGGAAATATTTCTGCTTTGGCTGTTAAGCAGCCAAATTTTGTACGGGGAGTGTTTGAATGTTTTGTTAATATGCGGTGTTACTCTCTCTAGAATAATGTTTGCCCTCATTGTAACAACTAGAATCAGATGGATTATGGTATTATGGGAACTCGAACTGCAGCATAACGCTCTGTTTTCATTTCGTCTTGCTTGAAAAACCTGTGCCCAGTCGGCAGAAATATGATGCGAACTCAATTTTCACCGGTGACATAGCATCAGTCATTCAGTTGTACACAGTGTGCAGGCATGTCAACTTGCTCACGTACAGATCTAGCCTCTCCTTTTGAGAATAAAAACTAGTGAATTGCAGAAAACAAGCCACATTGAAGCATAGGGTTGCAGAAGACACTCTTCTACAAATTTGTTACAGAAAAACTGATTATGTGCTTAATCTTTTGCAGTAACCACTGACCCGTCTGTTTGGACATTTTAAGATGAATTATGATAGGTGGGGCCCAGTTTTGATGACATGGCATAACGGGCAGGAACTAACGATGTCTAACGGCGCTACAGTGTCCATCGACGTGCTGGCTCGGTCAAAACCAGTTCGAATCGGGACTTGGTCGCTCTCTGTCCTCACTCTCTCTGCTGGTCGCCCTCTCTCACTCCATGTTTTTCTGTGCCGCCGCCGCCCCAACCGCCGGCCTCCGACTGCTGCTCCGCCACGCCATGGTGTCGTGGAATGACAGCGGGACCAGTGACGATTCGACCGTGAACGTCACCTCCTCCTGCGACGGTACCATCAAGGTCAGTTTTGTATAGCCAGAGCTAGGGTTAGGTTTAGGGTTTGTGAATTGGGGATTTTGTGAATGAGCTCGATTTGAAGCTGGGTTTGCTTTGTTGGCTCTGCAGCTTCCTGCTACCATGCACGATCCGAATTTCAACGGCATTGACGCAGATGTTAGTGTGTTGTGTGAACACGGCAAGTCGACAGAGCACTTTGTTGCATTTGAAGGGATGCACACTGTCAGGAGGTCGCTTGGGTGTGGCGAGAAGGTATGCGTCAAAACTTGTTTAGTGCAAGCTGCTCCTGGGCTCCTTTTACTACTTGCTCCGCATTTCTTTAATCTGGTTAGTGCATAACCTTTGTTTATCATGTTGTTTAGCTGTGTTAAGTGCTTAATGCCCTGTTTACTGAACTTTGCTTGCTCCTAGTTAATTAAAAAGCTGATGCCAGTGGTCATTGTTTACTGAACTTTGGCAATGGTGATTGTTTATTTGTTAACAGTGGATGTGTCATGTGATTGGTGTACAAAACCCTTTCTAAACCTCTTTAATAATCATGTTGGTCATTGATTACTATCAGTTTTGAACCTTAATATTGTCTAATGTCTACTATCAATGGTGTTTGTTTATGTTAACATTTTATGTCTTGTACTTGTGTACTAAACCTCTTTCATTAGTTTGTAGATCCCACTCACCTAGCTTATTCCTCGGTTTATTGTTTGTTTAACATGAATGCATAAATTGTGGAGTAGTTTAGTGGATTGACTTTGAATGGCCAGACTCAATGGAGAAGGCATTGGCCAAATTATGGGATATGTATGAGGAGAGTAAGGCAGCTAG
>CBMN010038389.1:241-10434 GCA_000582825.1 Hordeum pubiflorum
GGGTGCAAGTGTTTGTTCTTTTGCGCATAGGCGCTGAATATGGGAGTTTGCGTGGTTCTCCTATTTGTTCAATAACCTTNNTTCTCACTGAGGGAAATACTTAGCTCTACTGTGCTGCATCATCCCCTCCTATTCGAGAAAAATTCCAACGCAATTTACAAGTATCAGGCGTTCTCCACAAATTGTTCGAAGTTGTGTAGGAAACCAGCTTCACTCATGGAAGTTTTGCATGGCCACTCGCACGGCCGCACCTCGGCATCGCGAGGAAGGTTGTACCTAGGCGCTTCTTGCAAATCTTCTCCAGAACTCTGGCTCGAAAAAACTTTTAGCATCCTTCTAAGCATTTTCACTTTTCTGATATTTATTGACAAACTCATAAAAAGTTAACAAAACTTAGCAAAATCGTTAGCAACTACTCCCACAAATATCTATAGGCTATATCATGCATCAAAACTACATATGACCGAGTAAATTCAACATGCAAGCTAATATTCATGGTCACCAACAACATCAAAATGAGAAAATACAAACCACTAGAACAAAAACTAATTGGAGCAATGGGGAAGTCACATACCAAAGAGCAATAACAGTTTCAGAAACGGAGCTCCGAGCTAAGAGAGTGAAAATTGTGCGACAATTAGCAAGAAATTGGGCAAGAGAGCAAGACTGAATTTTCCTGGTGGTGGAAGAAGGTTGTGGGCATGTGTACTAAGTGGGTGGGGTCCCATGGGACCCACAAGCTCACATGGCACGCTCAGGGGAGAGGGCGCGCCACCTGAGTTTGTAGCTCCCTGGTGAACCCCTTGGGTTGTTTCCAGTGCAATTTTTTTTCAGAAATAATCATACTAAAATATTAGGACATTACGAGAACTTATATTTTCGGGTTGCATAGAAAATTCAGAAAACATGCTAAATAGGGAATTCTAATGCATTAACTTGGGACATTTACATTTATTCCCCTAATTTGCGCCCACTCTCAGATTTAACCCTAACTATTTGAAGTGCTCAAATTTGCCCCTAGAAAGCATTTTAACTTTTTAGGTCGCAAGAATGCCCTTCCATGGTCAAAGTTGTTTGACCGAAATTTTGAAAAATCATAACAAATTCATATGAACTCAGAAGAATGCAAATAAGATATCAAAATGTTCATAAAAGTATCACCTATGCGCACATGTCATTTACATTCATCACCTACACATGTGTTTATTTGCATTCACCCTAAATAGTTTTTTAATGTTATAAACCCTAAAAAGATTTAAAGAGTGCTTTTGTCATGAACGTAAATGACATGCACATATAGATGATGTTTTTTATGAACATTTTGATATCTTATTTTGCATTATTCTGAGTTCATATGAATTTGGTATGAATTTTCAAAGTTTTGGTCAAACAATTTTGACTAGATGGAAGGGCATTCTCGTGACCTAAAATGCTTTTTAAGGGCATATTTTAGCACATAAAAATTTTACGGGTAATTTTGAGTAATGGGCTCGAGTTAGGCTCACAAATGTATATGTTCTATTAAACTTTGTTTAAAACTAAAAATAACAAAGGATAAAACTTACATAAGGTTGTGCTTACATAATTCCTCGACCATATGCTCCTAAAAAACAATCCATGAACAAACGCAACTAACGATGTATCTGTAGTTCCATTTTTGCATTAACTAATCATTCATAGTCAACTATATTGTCTTGATACATGATGTTGCTACTCGGCAACTAACGTAATTAGCAACTTTTTAGTGCAACGTTTACTTGAAGAGATGAACGGAAAAGATCTATGGGACATACTATCCATGAGAGGCAGCAACGCAAGGTTGCCACCTGAGTTTACCCTCATTGTGTAAATACTATGCAAATTAGCTAGAGTGATGCAAAATCGTAATCCTGCCAAATTCTGTTCAAACGGAATTCTTGCTTTTGGGAATGGCTGAAATATCAATGTGAGTACACTACTGGAATGCACTGCTAACTAATGTATTAGCATATGTTTAAATTTCGGGGTATTTGTGTAAAGCAGTTTGATTTACTAGCCCATGTTCATAAATGTTGAGCATGTGTTTGCAAACTTTGTCAACTTTTTATGGTTATGCGCCACAACCGCTGTGTTCAACTCATCCGATCACAACCAAATTATTGTTGAAACTGAATGGTTCGTCTGGAAAGAACTCTATATGATGCAATGCAGTTACACGGTCGTGTTTGGTGAACATATGTGAATCCTGTTTTCACAAGAATGCCAAATTAGAACATATAAATACGTAATCCAGACAAAAAAAACTATAATGGATGGTCCTACATTCTTCATCAATATTAGTGTTATCCATTGCACTTGTTTCCCTTCACAGCCATAGCAAGCAACTAGAAATTAGAGTGGCATTAGACTGGCATATACACTCTGATGACATAACTTCGCTATTGTCATAATATAATTCATTACATGGAACCGATAATGTAATGAGTATATACTTAGTATAGTATTGACAAGCCTAAACACCAACGTTGATTACAAAATTGATGCCTAGATATAGCATCTGCAGTAAACAAAATATGGCAAAATTGCTCGACCATATCACTAAATTACAAGATATAAGTAATACATAGACGGAACATATACATCATAGACCATTCGAAAGAAAATCGATTTCGCATTGGCAGCAGAGAACTGTCGCGCAATATTTGCAGGCAATACAGAACATATCTGGAGTAGGAAAAGTTCTCGGCAGATAAACACCATAAACTTCAATACGATTTGTTAGTCGAGATTACCTTGAGAAAATAGCAGGCGACCGCAGATACATTTCATAATTTTTAGTACACCGGCGAATTTGTATTTGAAAAGTAACAAGGTAGACAGAAACATCTAAATCCCCAAATTAAACAACCGCCCCCAGATCTCGATTTAGGTCACGGGACGTGGCAGCAAGTGGAGATATGAGCGAAGTAGGTCTGACACAGGGGCCCCATATGGTATTACTACTGTTTCAGACATGTACATATGTACACATCGGTTGAGGCTATGTATCGCCTATCGAAATACGCAATGTGTATCACGATCGTGTGGGTTGTGCATACCCGATAGAAACTGGTACCGCTAGAAACACCACCCTCGCTCCTAGGTTCAAATTAGTTACATTGCACATCCAGACCAGTGTGAGACACTCTTTCCCACTGCCGCACATTCCCAACATTTACTTTGAACCAACCATTCTTGTTTATTTGGCCCTAAAATAACAAAATGCTTACTCATGTGCAACTGTCTTACTACTTGTGCACGTTCTTTTCTCGAAAAATGTATAACCCCAGCCTCAACTATTTGTAGTCATGGGGCATGTATTATGATCTCCTTCTACCCAAGTATCCAGCTACTGGAAGTAGCCATGATTATATAAAGGTGAAAAATAAATGTACACATATAAATGCGTATTTCTCCATTGTACTCTTTGAAAGAGTAGTAGGTGAGCTCATGTTGTATCTCAGATTTTTTAGGCTATCACACACCTCCTTTGAAACAATAAAACCGTCAAGTGACAGTGTGATACAGTAGAACACCCAAAAACACAACCACAATAGCCGCATGTAGTTTGGTTTGGCCGAGAGGGGCGGTTTAGTGCTCGCGTTCAAATGCACCTGAAATCGTGGGCATATGGGAGGTTATCTTGACGAACAGTTCAGTATGATGGGGCACTTTTGTAGCATAGGTGGACGGTTTGGAGCGGACCGACCTGGTCCTCGTAACGAATTGGATGTTGTGATATGTTGAGTTGTGGTTTAGGGGAGCTCCTATACGGCTTGCGGGGCGCTGGGGGAAGATGCAGCGTGCACCCCTCGCTTCCCCAGCGCGCTCTTTTAGACCGGCCCATGCGAGGGGAAGGAGGACTCCTGTTTTTTATTTTACTTTTTTTAGCCTTTCTGTTTCCTTTTTTGTATAACTCGGGAATTTAAAAAAGATCCAAATTCGAAATAAAAACGAATTTTGAAAATAAGTTTGAGAAATCATAAAATGATCTGGAATTAAAAAAATGTTCACAATTTTCAAAGAATGTTCAATAAATCATAAAATGTTCGGGGATTAAAAAATGTTCATGATTTTGAAAAACTGTTTGATCATCCCAAAACAATTCACAATTTTGAAAAATGTTCATGAATTTGAAAAAAAATCCATGAATTCAAATTGTGTTCATGAATTTTAATCAAATGTTCAAAAAACGAAAAATGTTCACAAATTTAGAAAATTGTGCCCAAATTGTCCGTTGATTTAAACAATGTTCATGAACTCAAAAAATGTTCTTACATTTCCAAAAAGGTGTTCGTCAAAACAAAAAAATATTCTTGAACCCAAAAAAAATCGTTCCAAATTTCAAAAAATGTTTGTCGATACAAAAATGTTAAAGATTTTTCAAAAATGTTCAAAAATTCAAGAACAGTTCACAAATGTTGGAGATTCAAACGATGTTCATGATTTCAAAAAATATTCGCGAATTTTTCAAAATTATGACCAACTTAAAATTGTTCGTGATTTTATACAATGTGCACGAATTCAAAAAAGATCATGTTTTTAGAGAATGTTCCAAAATTGGAAAGATACTCATAGAAACGAAAAAGAAAAAGTAGTACAAACAACGAGAAATTAGGAAAATAAAGAAAAAAGAAAATGAAAAATAAAATAAATAAGAATACAAAAATGACTCGTAAAAGAAAAAAAAGATAGAAAATAAACCTGGTGGGAATATACCCCAGATGGGCCGGCCATCCACTGGATAGTGGAGCACTGGGAGTTTGCGCGAAATAGGAATGGCCGTGGTTTAGGGTGTTTGTCATGACAAATGTTATTTGTCACCAGTTACGCGAAATCACTAAGTGAGGTGTATATTTTTTTAAGATCACTTCCACCTTCTCATATTGCGACAAGTGACATATTGTATGTGTATTACTTGTCACAACCTGGAAGTTTTCTTTTTTTTCGTAGATCCGTATATTCAAAACGTTTTATCTCTTGAACCGTGCATCCAAAATCTCGAACCGTTTTCACCATTGCAATCCTCGCGTAGAGATTTTCAAAACTAGATACCATGTTGATAGGTTTTGACGATATTTTTTTGTCACGAACAAAACCGTGCCTCTAGCGGAAAAAACGAGTTTTTTTGGTTTCCGAAAGGCACGGCCGTGCTTCTCGCGAAAGCAAATCTATGTCTCTTGTGAAAGTAAAACGGTGCCTCTTGAGGAAGGAAAAAACGTATTTTTTCGTTTTCAAGAGGCACGGCCGTGCCTCACACAGAAGCAAATCCGTCTCTCGCTGAAGCAAAACCGTGCCTAAAAACGCATCCTTTTCGTTTCCGAGAGGCAAAGCCTCTCGCGGAAGCAAATGCGTGCTTCTCGAGAAAGAAAAAAACACATTTTTTTCGTTACCGAGATGGACGGCTGTGCCTCTCGCGAAAGCAAATTGGTGCCTCCTGCGGAAACAGAACCATGGCTCTCGAGGAATGAAAAAAAAGCAAACGCGTATTTTTTCTGTTTTCAAGAGGCACAACCGTGCTTTTCACGGAAGCAAAACCATACCTCTCGAGGAATGAAAAAAAAGCAAACGCGTTTGTTCGTGTAATTTTTTGTATTTTTTCGTCCAAAGGCTAAGAATGACCTTTGGAAAACCGAAAAGCCGAAAAAAAAAACATCTAAAAAATTAAAAACGCATGCAAAAAATTAAAAAAGTAAAATCGAAAGAAAACGTCCAGAGCGTGATACGTGGCGATGGATGAGAACGCGTCATGTGACGGCGACTGAGAATGATCCTTGGGAGGCTCCCGAAGGAGCGCTCCTTAAATAATTGCTTCCTCATGCGAAATCACTAGGCGCGACGCTATTGGCCGACCCAATAAGGTAGCTACGCACGGATTTATTTTCCTTTGGTTTTTAATCTGTTTTTCTACTGTTTTGTATCAGTTGTCCTTTGGTTTCATTGGTTTGTCCTTTTTCCTCTTTCCTTGTTTCTTATTTTCTTTTTTTTGTTTCTTATTTTTACCAATACATGCTTAGGTTTTAAATGCGCATTGTACATTTTTGTATAAATGAAAAATATTTGTATACTTGTTTAACATTTTTTAAACACATGATTAATATTTTTTAATATATATTTTTATGTTTATTTTTTGCATACACATTGTACATTTTCTGTATACATCTCAAACATTTTGTACACACATTTAATACTTTTTAAATGTATTATTAACATTTTCCAGATATGTCTTTTGGGTAAAGAATCCAACACGAGTTAAACATTTTTCAAATATACGTGAAACATTTTTTTATGATAAAAAAATCTAACCATTCGAACATTTTTATTTACGTTGTATTACCATTGCATTTAGAGGTCATACACATATTTTTTCAAATGTGTGAACATTTTTTTGAATGACACAAAACTTTTTCTTGAATTACACAAACATTTGTTTTACATTGTATAACATATTTCAAAAGTGTCACATGCATTTTTTTAAATGTGTGAACACTTTTGAAATGTCACGTATATTTTGTTGAACAACAATAATAACTGCCAAACGTTAGTTGGGAGAGGGATGTCAAGCTAATGTTTTTCTGTCACAATTTTACCTGCTAGGAGATGGCCAACACTGCTTTTTTTTCTGAAAATTTATCCTCTTTCTTGAAATTTATATGCGTTTCTGAAGGAACTGCCAACCTCATACAACTAAACTTGTCATCTAAAACATTAGCTAATGCCAACCCCTCCGAGCGGACGTTCGCCTGATATTGCTGTCTTTTTTGAATGGTACAAATATTTTCTAAAAGTTGAGCGAACATTTTTTACGCTGCATGAATATTTTCTTATAATTTGCGGTGAACACTTCTAAAAGAATTAACTAAAATACTTTTTCATAATATATGAATTTAGTATTTTTTAAAAATAGAACAAAAACATGTGTGATATCAGCGTGACAAAACGACATGGCTACCGGGCTGGTCCACTACCGGCTCCATGTAGGTGAGCTTGGCTTCTGTCTCGCTGAAGGCAAATCATAGACTTGCCCGTTTGTCGTGGATGTTACCACTAACCCGAGCCCTCGAGATAGGATTGGAGATGAAAAGTGAGTGCGTGGAGTCGGCGTAAAGAAGATCCATTGAGAATGGCGACGGTTCACGAGTAGCGAGATTCACCCCTCTTTTGGTGAAAGGCTTATTCATGAGTAGGGTGAGGGGCGCGTGATTCCCTCGGTGGCCTGAGATGGAGTTGAACAGAATGGAGTTCTTACTTGATCCGATGGACATGTGAGCACTACCTCTTGTTGTCGCTCACAGATTCCTCTATTTTGTTGTCCATGAGGTTGGGTGTAGTTTGATTATGTTTTCCGTTGGCGGAAATTCACCTTGTGTGAGCAGGTTTCCTCTCAGGGAGGAGTTCGCAGATAGCCTGGAGCTATCGGATTCGGTGCCCCAGGTGTTGCTCCCACGGGCTACAAGCGAATCCCAAGGTTCCAGTTGAATCTAATGGCGGTCAATAGGCATGGGGTGAAGAAGAAGCACGACGGAGACCAATGGTTGCCCCCTACCTCCGTGTCCTCCCTTCCCCTCACCGTTCCTTGACACTAGTGACCGGGCTAAGTCCCGACATTTTTCATTGTTTTCAATGAAGGTGGCAACGTGGAGGTCTCTGCTCTGGTAGCCTTCAGCAGTGAGACGTGATCTACGGCGGATCGCTTGAGATAGAGGGTATGTTGTGCAACTGTGATAGTGTTTTTTTTGTTTGCACCGACTGTCTCTGAGGCGCCAGTTCTTGTGATCCCATCTGTAGCTACGCGGGAGGCAACGGTGACCTTTTCCGTCCGAACAAAGGTGGTCCTCCGCTCGGGCGCACAAACGGCATCGTGGTCCTGAGCTGCTAGGCGGCTGTAACAGTGGGATTGACCTTCAGATCCTGCAGCAACGATGAGTATATTTTGTCGACTAATTAGGCCACCCGAGTGAGGATGGAGGAGCCTTAGGACAATGCGAGACTTCCGGATGTCCCGAATTGGGATTTCAGATGCGGTGATGACCTTCCTCCCTCTTCAATCTCCATCACATGTACGCCAATGATCTTTTCCTTCCAAGCCTTTGGCGGTGACTGACACTTGTTGCGATTTGACTGTCTGCTTGTGCGGGCATAGTCTTCACTTGTGTTGCATCTCATGTCAAGATCGGGTTGTGCATGTAGTTACTTGGTTCGCACAAAGGGGTGACGCAAGACGTATTGACTTCGATTTGATGGTGTTTCTCGAGTACCCAGTCTCGAGTTGGTGGTGAAAAATCCTAGGTCTGACCCTAGGTGGTTATAGCTGGAAATGACGATGTTATTATGTGGTTACCTTGTTAAGGCATTGCTCGGATTTTCTTGGACTTTATCTTCACGGTGAAAGCCCAAGACCTGACCATTGGCGGTTCGATCACACAATGGTGACGCTTGAGCGTCGTTCAATTCCCGGAGGCCTTGCTTTCTCATTGTCCTTGCAATGTGAAGATATGGTTACCGTGGGTATTAGTTGTTGTAGTTTGTCTATCGCTCTGGAGTTTCTTTCCTTTCCTTGTTCCTCCGCCAATGCATTGTGTCCTCGTATGACTTTTCTCTTTGTGGACGTGATTATGTGTGTGTGTGTGTGCGTGCACATGCGTGCGTGCGCGTATGTGTGTGTGTGCACATAGGTGTTCTAGTGAAGAAGAGACTGGTTATGTGTTCATTGTGTTCGTATCGCCTCATTGTTTCACTATGAGTCCATAAAATTCATCTTTTGTCAAAAAGGGAAAACAAATTAGCGGGCCAATACAATCTTATGATATCAGTGAGCACGAGCAAGCAGGTGAGACGTGAGGAACTACGAGTGCTCTTTGAATATATAGGACTCAGATACACGGAAATTGCCTTTGGTGACCGAGCTCACTGGAGGCCTCCAAATTCAAAATTCAAATTTCATCATAATTCATATTTTTACATTTCAAAAAATTCTGACATAAAGTACAGATATACATGAAGGCATAACACACATGTGTGTAAATTTTCAGGACAAAATACGTTGAAACGAGGGCTGTGCAAAAAAGACAAATCTGGGGCTGTTTAACACATGATACTATTCATCTTCCGAGGCCATCAATTTGTTTTTTTTTGTACAGGTCGCATTTCAACGTATTTCATCATGAAATTTTACACACATATGGATTACATCCTTAAATACATGCATTTTTTTTTTCAGAATTTTTGAAACATAAAACTTCAAATTTGAATTTTTCAAAAATAAAGGCTTCCATGGAGCTCGGCCTCCAAAACGCCATTCTCTCAGATACATTCATACTGATACATTCATACTGCATTAACGTTACCACCAATTAAGAGCGAACTGTTGATGAATTTCTAGGAGAGCTTGTGTCGTCCTTCACTAACTTGCACAGTATATTTTAAATCAATAGAACCACTCGGCACACCAGCATAGCAGTGATAGTGCTCGCAATTCGGTTTAGTTCTGTTCGGTTCCCTTGAATTAACTGGGTTTCTCTATTAATAAAAAATATAAAGCTTTTGCCTTCATTTTTTTTTTTGAAAAAGGAGGTTAAGACCCCCGGTCTCTACATAAATCGATGCATACAACCATGTTCATTAATTATTCAACAAAGGTCTGACAAGAACATACATCAAGGCACCCAAAGCCACCACTCACACTTACAAACTCGATAATGTGAAGTGCTCTCACTCCTCATATCTAAAACCGGTAATCAATTAATCCATTGTCGATCCGGCTCACCGGCTGCCACCTGACACAACAGTTGCAATTTCAGTTACAGATTAGTAAAGTTTAAAAGGACAAACAAAAAGTTGCTCCAGCTCCTGCTTAAAACTCTTACCATTTCTATTACAATTAGTGAAAGTACCTAACCTGCAAGTAGTAATTGGCATGCATTACAAATTATTTGGGAGCGTCATCAACTTGCAAATGGTAAATAGAAAAGCATTAGAGTGATCATGTGGTTCCCACCTTCTTCCACTTTCGCAAGATGGTTGGCTCGCTGCCGTCGGCGTCGTTGACTCCGGCTCCTCCGAATTGTCCAACTCCGGCTATGGCGTCCTCTCCTCTGCGTCTCCAACTCCGGCTATGACGTCCTCTCCTCTGCAGCGTCGAGCGTCACGACTGCTTCACGCTCAACATCACACGA
>CBMN010038390.1:0-10802 GCA_000582825.1 Hordeum pubiflorum
ACACACACAGTACAAAATGAAGGCAATGAGATAACTAGCTTAATAGTTCTATATCTAAATCTAAATAAACCATGCAGTAAGTTCACAATAACTTATAAACAAGGAATCCTGTTTGCACACACAACATTTTGACCATGCAAAAATGCTAACATCGAGTGCTAATTATTGTTCAATCCAACCTGCTGAGCAAGCAGGCCAATTTACAACGACGAACCCAGCAAGTGTAAGCGTCAACTCAATTCAAACAATAGTAATAAGATACCATCCCATAGATACAATTTCACTTGGGACACATTTCATTCAGAATATAAACAGCATAACAGATAAATTAGGAATAAATCTGGAAATTTAAGTACTAGACATTTCAAATGGACGTTAAGCCTGGTTGCTTACAGCTCTACTTGAGTAGAAACTAAGATAGAATTCCAGTAACAAGTAACAAACTCCAGCCGATAAATACCCATGTTTATGCAAAATATCATCAACTACGAACTCAAGAAAGCTGAAAGTAGTGGGTAGTTTTGTCCAACTAATGAAAAACTGTAAACGATCTTAAGCAGAGGCAGCAGGAGCCTTGGCAGCAGCAGAAAGCTTCGACCTCCTCTTGGCCATGCTCTCACTCCTGCGGTCTCTTTGCTCCTTCAACCTCTGTGTAAGCAGCTTCTGGTACTCTGCAGCCTCAGACTTCTTCTTAGCAATCCTCTTCTTCTTGTCGGCGATTCTCGCACGCTTCCTCTGGAGGGTCAAGGGTGTCACAAGACGCTGGATCTTGGGAGCCTTGCTCACGGTCTTGCCTGCAAATAACAATCAATATGGTTAGTAAGAAATAAGTAAATGAAAGACAAAATGTGAATTGTAGAGGGATTGTTTTTCTTTAGCAGGCTGATAAATACAAAATGGCTCAAGGCAAGCATTATGATATGAAACTTCAAATAAATAATAACTTCTCAAGAACAATGGAAGAGGGTAAAATAACACAATATAATTCATCAGTAAACTAAGACATCAAGGAAAGCTCACCCTTCTTGTTCGTGAAGGACCTGCGGTATGTGTTTACATACTGGCGGACATCATCGTCCTTGCCAAGGTTGAAGAGCTTCTTGATCTTGGAAGCCCTCTTGGGTCCCCTCATCCTGGGCTTCTCAGTGTCGGTCAGGCCTGGCAGATCATTCTTGCCCTTCTTGACAATCACCAAGTTGATAACAGATAGGTCTTGGCTGACAATGCAACCACGAACAGACTTCCTCCGGCGCTCACCAACACGCCTACCGTGCCCACGGAAGCAAGATGTGCCTACAGAATTGAGGCAATACAGGTAAGAGTTCAACTCAAGAGAGAAAATGTATGTGAGAAGTACTATGAAAATAAAGTAATACCCCTGTGAAGCAGAAGGCGAACACGCCCAGGAGTTAGCACTCCTTGCTTCATTGGGAAGCCCTGCTTATCGCAGCCACCCATGATCTTGAAGATATAGCCCTCGAATTCCTGAAAAACAGAAATTTGATATCTGTTATCAAAACTACCAAAACATCAGCTGAGGGTTAAGTGTGATGAAATCAGTTGCCAGTTGATTACCTCACCAAGATGATCACCCAGTACCTCCTGGGAGATTCTCTTGTCGTAAAGGTTTCGCCTGTAGTTCATATGAAACTATTAGGTATCCATATGAAAAAACAGAAAAGGTAAACTCCAACTGTAATATTTTGTCAAACAACAAACCTACTCCCTACTTAGTATATTTTTTGTAATCCAATAATCGATCTTGGTTAGGTTGATTAACCGAGTTGTCCAAAAAAAATCTGCTGATGCATTCAAATAATTAAACATTTCAGTATTTCACAGCTAGTGAACTAAATTTCTTGTTATTACAACTAACTATTTCCACAGGTTCAGAACCATTTAATCCATAATCATGGTTATCGACTACTAAAAGCCTCAATTCAACATAGTTAATGCAATCACAGGGTGCATAGTTTCCTATGTTTCCCGAAAAAATATCAGTACGGAGAATCACAAGATAGTCGAAACTTTTTGTTGTTAATTAATTCAACCTCTGTTCATAAATAACTGGCATGGTTTTAGGGGGAAAAATCAACTAAAACCATGTTAGTTAAAATTTGAACTAAAAGCACGTCATTTATTTATGAAAGGAGGAGTATATGCTAGACAGAAAATTGACATGCATAACTAGTTGCAGCACGGACAAGTAGAAATTACATGAATATGTGGGAGGGATGTAGTTTCTATGCTTAGCCCTATGTTTTGCACTATAGCTAGATCAGAATACATGCATACAAGTTAAGAGTGCACAATCAAACCGTGCATTTATATGTTCTCAATGTATTACATGTACATTAAATGCGCTAAATACAACTTGAAACGACATTTGAACAACACAGAAACAAAATAGTGAATTTTGTGACATGGTATACTTATCGAAACTGGTATGTGAACACCATACATAACGCTGGAAGAAATTCCATTCTAGTTAGCTTCAGCATGATTCTAATCGCGACATAATAGTCCCGACAGATCCAATCTAACAAAGTACCAGAACAGGTTTAACGGGTCCACCGTGCTAATACTGGCCGACCACAAGGATCCAAACTGAATGGCAACGCGATTTCCCAATAGATGTATTGTGGGCTACACAAGGCGGGTCTAATCTCTAAAGAACGAATGTGGAGCTGAGAAACACTCACAGCTTCTGGTCGTCATCGATCTCCACCTTCTTCTGGCACCCCGTGGTGGGGTTCGCGATGTTCAACTGAAACCAACGCAAAAACCACACGAATCAGGCACGCGCCCAAACGCAGATCACATCGGAGCACATAGGGAGGTAAGGAGCAGGTGCGTACCTTCATGGTGACGTTGCGGCGCAAGCTCGCGGGCCGCGAGCTGGGGAGCGGTGGTGCGGCGGCGGCGGCGGCGGGCGCTAGGGTTTGGGGGCGAGGATGCGTGCGTCGGGAAGATGTGATGAGGTTATATAAGTGGGGGCGCGTCGGGGAGAAGTAGAGTGGGCCGTTAGGGTCCAGCCGACGGGGTGATCGGTTGATCTGGGCCATTTCAGCGCAGGTTTGGGCCTAAAGTGTAAAGTGGGCCTATGCCCGCATATGCTTCACACACATAAATAAAGATGCTTGTCGAAAAAAAACATAAATAAAGAAGCGTCCCTTTTTGGAGGGGAACATAAATAAAGAAGCTGATCTCAACAAACAAAAAATATAAATAAGCTCACAATTCTTAAAAGTAAAAAACATAAAGAAGCTCAAGTTTCTCAAAAAGGAAAGAAAACCACTCTGCTTGGTCCGGAAAGGTGTGGCTCTGTTTTACTTTTGGTTAGGAACATGAAATACTGTAGTTACCCTAAAATAAAAGGGCGTCAATAGCCAGTGAATGTTCGCTGGGAGGATTGGCATTTGCGGACATTTTGGCTGGCAGTTTATTCAGAGACACATGACATTTTCTTCAAAAGGGCATGGCAGTTTCTTCGGAGAAATGTATTTTCTTCTAAAAATTATCATCGTTTGAGTTACGACTAAAACTACCAGCAAAATGTGTTCGTTGTAATCCCCCTCTTGCGAATGTCAGCCAGTTAACAATATCAAAATAAATTTAAACATTCTAGCTACCCTAAAACAAGAAAATACTCAATACTAGTTTTTTAAATTGCAATACTGAACTGCTCCCTCTGTCTCAAAACGTAAAGGTTTTTTGGCACTATCCGTATTATTTTTCGCTGGTACAAAATATACAGCTTTTTTTTGCGGGTAAAAAATATACAACTTTCTACTGGACCAGCAAAAATTAATATGGATCGGCCGAAGCACAAAGAGAAGCAAATCCCCAGAATCCAGCTGAGGACACAAAACACATATGGAAGTATAGTTATACTTATACTTTATCCACAGCGCCACTACGAACAGAAACACATGTAATCATACAACAGCACAGCGCAACCCTCTGAAACAAACGACACAACAGAGGGATGAACACATTACAAACACAAAGGCCACACCACCAAGGGGAACCATCACACCTGCTCGTCACAACGCGCACACGAAGTCGCCGCTGTCCTCGACGTCCGCATCGACGTCGTCTATGTCGTCGAGCTCCATGCTCCCTAGCCCGGGCACCGACAGCTGCCCGGCGAACTTGGTTCCATCGCCCGGTATCCGTGCCTCCTGGATGATGGCCATGATCTCCTCTAGGGTCTGTGGGGGAGCGTTGACGCCGACCATATGCAGGCTCATCTGGTACTCGTCAGTCATCTCGATCGGCAGATTCTTGAGGAACCACGGGTGGTTCTTGATCTCCTGGATGGTTATTCGCTGCAGGAAATGGCTGGTGAGAATGCAGGTATTCTATGTTTTTGTTTGGGAACATAGCTGTTTTGGGAGAGGGATTACTTGCTCGGGGTTTGCCACGAAAATCCGGGACAGCAAATGTCTGCACTCCATTGAAATCCGGACGTAATCAGGTACTGAGTATTGTACACTGAGTATCCTCTGCAAGGATCTTGTAAACTTTTACTCCCAAGCATAATTAATGGCAAGCGCCGAGTGAAACAAAATGGAATGAGGATACAGTGCAGTTGATTGTTGGATGAACTCACAGTAATTGTCTTGCGGAAATTCTTCGGTTCATCTGGGTCCTCAAAAGGATAAGCACCGACAAGCATCACATATAGAGTTACTCCACAGGACCAGACATCAGCGACCTGAATTGCAAAGTGATGTTTGAAGGGTTCAGGTCAAGGATTATGAACATTTGACTAGAGAAACAGTAAAGAGAAATTACCTTTCCATCATATTCCCTTCTAGAAAGGACCTCAGGGGCAATGTAGGCAGGAGTACCGACGGTTGATTTTGGCTGAGAGTGCAATACAGAGGACTGAAAGGAAGATGTATGGGTAAGTATAATGGCTTAGTTAGCAAGCAAGTGATTATAAATGTCATAATCTGCTGCAGATTACCTTGGAGTAACCGAAATCACATATCTTGAGCCGGGGCGCTTCGCTCCCATCCAGGAGCGTATTTTCTAGTTTCAAATCTCTATGACATATTTGCTGCAGCGGTAACAGGATATGGTTATGTGCTATGTGCTACTTCTAAGTTGTTCTTGTAACTTAATTGAAATAGTTGTGTACCATGGAATGGCAATAGCTAACTCCTGAAAGCAATTGTTGGAAGAAGAACCTAGCCTGTTGATAAGAATGAATAAGTTGATAAATCATCGATACAATGGCATGCACGTAACTATTAATTATCATAAATTGCGGTGAATATTGTATACCTCATTCTCGCTAAATCTTCCAGAACCGCAGATCCTTTCGAATAGCTCACCGCCAGCAGCGTATTCCATAACTATGGCCAAATGTGTGGGAGTTAGCACAACCTGAAAAACTAAGTGATCTCTTTTAAGTCCTGCAATCTGGATATGATAGTAGATTCATACTTGAGAAAATAAGACACAATGATTAGTGCTCCTAGGAAATAAAAGGAGTTCAAATGAGAAAATCCTTGGTCGATTTGGACAAAGAAAATTATATATTTTTAGGCCAGCTCAAAGTATTAATCAATCGCTTTCATATTTGTACACTTTTACGCAAAGGTGGGGCTATTGAAGCAAAGCTTCTTTTGAGACAATTTCATTACAAGTATAACTACCCAGAATAAACATTTCTTATGGTTATGGTGTCTGTCTCTGTCATGTCTTGAATAAAAAAGTACGATTGTGTCCAAATTTAACTATGGTGCTGGAGTTACAACATATTTTGCTTGTCCATGCATTCACTCATTCTGAACTGCAGTTAGAATGAAATGAAGTGGAATGTTCTGAACTGCAGTTAGAATGCATAGCATGAGCAAGATTTCAAGTCCAATAATAATATTAGCCTGCAACACTTGAGCAAGAGGCTATGGTGTCCCGCTAGGCCACGGTCGCTTCCAATAGTCATTTAATGAAAAGTTTATACTGCGGCCCCTAAGCAATTATGGTATCTTCACACAACGTAATGGTGGTCTCAATTCTCAACGCCAGTGACAGGTCCACAACAGTATTACCCAAGTTAGAGGGCATGTCACTAGGACAAGCTACCGAATGCTGATCAGCATCCAATCATCCAACAGAATTGATATGTTCTCACAAACAGTTGAAAAAGCAGCCCACTAGTCATACACATGGAATGAATAAACATAAAATTACCATATAAGCGAGAATAAGGGTCTACCGGAATATTCATAGCCACACATAGCATATGCTTCAAATTACTCAAAATAGGAAAAGCGCTGTGCGCATAAAGTATAACAATAAAGGTATGTGTCACTACCAAAAGTGTCCTTTCAGACACTGCAACTAGGATAAAGTTTTTCTTTACATATTCCAATTGTGCTATTCAAGTTAATGGATGGATAACAGATGGACACCACTTTCATGCTGGAATGGGTACAGGCCAGAAGCTGAGAAGAGTTTTGAGTTGAAGATCAGATCATATCATGTATAATTTATTTATTTGGGAGGAGGGGGGTCATTCTAATGTATGATTTTGAATGCATTTTAAACGCTACTTTTATGAATATTGAAGAATTTTCAGCAAACACATTGGAGTGAAGTTTTCAAAAGAAATTATTAGTTTATTAGCAGGCTTTAGGACTTGGAACATACAGTACGACTTAAGGCCAAAGCTTGGGTCCACACATTTTTGCATCGCTTTTTAAAGCCATTATATGTAACACGGGGCCCGAGAATTTAGAAAACATGTTTCGAGTTTCTGAAAATCATTGGGCTGACGTAACACGCATTGTCAGATTCATAAAGATGACACTGGATTCAAATGTTTTGAGTTTGTATTAGTATTTCCATACAGTCAGAAAGGACTTACCTCTTTGAATCTAACAATGTTCGGATGCCTCAGAGATCTGTGGTTCATAATCTCCCTTTGAACATTCTCATCAATCTACGAAAGCAGAAGAATAACAATTAAAGCTCCAGTTGACAAACTAAAGATACTCAAATACCACGTCATAAATGGCTTTGAGAACCCAAATAAGTTAAGGTGAATGGTTTTCTCCACACAAACAGCGAAACGTGAACAATAAAATGGTCAGAGGTGGTGGATGTAATAGACCGAATAATAAATGGTTGTGTGTACGTAATGAATTGTAAGGTAGCATAAGAAAATAATCAAGTAGTCTTAACCAAGATACACGAACCAAATCCTGCTTATAGGCCAATAACAAACTAAGCAAACCGTGCTATAGCAGCAGTATCATTGATTGAGTGAAAGATGTTGAGAGCCAATGATGATAAGCAAGAAAGGTGGGGGGAATGTCCATAATAGTCTGAAGTGAACTACAAGTAATAACACATGCTAACCGATATGACCGTGTGAATTAATTAGTGAGGAGGGTTTACCTAACATGACAGTGTTCGCTAACTTCATTTTGTTGAGCAGACAGAATTTTTGCTACTTCTGTACGGATATCTACCAGCTTTGTGGAAACTTATTTAACCAACTTACTGTTAAGCCTTAGACATGACAACCATGGTTTTGCATAATCTAACCAAATGCAACACAATCCAAGGAGGCCTTCCAAAATTGGACAGACCGCTCACTTGGGCTGCAGCTCAGCTGCAAAACGGGACAGGGCATATGGATTTGGTTGGTGATCCTGGTACCAAAGATGAACATATGCTTTACCCAATTAAAACAAAAGGTGGACAGGACTTAGATAATTAGCACAAGGTAGGTGGAAAATCCATCTATTTAATCTATTTAATCAATAATAGAGATGAGCAGAGGAACGACTGCATTGACCAGCCAAGTGCGATTTTAAGGCCAAGAAACCGAATAGCGATGTGAACTACTACTGTATTTTGCTCAAAATTCAAGACCCATGAATTAATCAAAGCTTGAGTGGGAATTTCAGACACCGAAACAGAGCATGTCCGGTCAGCAGCAGCACAGTGGATCATCCAATCTCTTGACTCCTGAGCAAACTAGTACTCGTACTCAAGCCAGATAGTAGCACCGAATTGGCAAAACTACCAGCTAAACACCAGCAGTCCGGATGAAGAAGCCTCCTTTACGCACCAAGAACCCAGACAAGACCTAGGAAAGGGCGAATCAGACACAGAGGGGGATTCAATTCAATTCGGGCTCACCTTGTGCCCCCTCTCGATGAACTTGACGGCGAAGAGCTCCTTGGTCCTGACGTCCCGGACCAGCTTGGCCACGCCGAAGTTGCCCGACCCTATGTCCTTGATCACCTCGTACCGCTCCATCCCGGACCCCCCTCCGTCCGTCCGCAGCTCGTGGTCGGCACTGGAGCGAGAAGCGGTGGCGGGCTACCGGTGGCTGCCGGCTCAGGCGGGTCGGCCAAGAACCGAGCGGAGCCAGTGGCGAGTGGAGTGGACACCAGGAGGGAGGAAGCACCCGAGCGAGGAGAGGGGGCAGGGGGTGGGGGGAGGAAGGTGAGGGAGGTGAGGGAGGGGAGTGCGCTGCGGTGTGGAAGGGCTGGGGCTCCTTTTGACGAGGCCGGGTGGGTCGCAGTGCGTGGGGAGAGAGACGTACCCATGTAGCCATACCGCCCGTCGTGGGTCGAGCCGTCGGTACGAAGTGGTCGCCGCCGGCTCGCCTTGCTCGATTGGTGATTAATTTGCAGAATTCGGAAAAGTTCTCCCGGAATCTCCCATTTCAACGGATCAGTAGCAGGCATTTTCTTCCACTGCCAGTGAAGTCTTTACAAGTGTGCCGTGTTAACTTTCTTTTTTTGCGATAATATGGTAGGTCGAGGATACATTTCAGTATCTCGTTTGTGAACATTCAGAATTTAAATGTATTTTCTATGTGAGGCGACCTGCTCGGATTTCTCGTGTTTCAGCCAGCGCAGAGTTGTACCATGCGTGCAAGGGCATCTCCATTGGGAGGCGCTTATCTCGACGCTTAAAAAAAATACCAAAAAATATATAAAGCACTAAGCGCCGACTGTTCCAATGCAAGGCGGTAACGACCGATGCTAAATACTACCTGGATTTGAAACAACGTCTTAAAGCATTTATAGTCAGACCTTTCAAACCCATCTTAAATGTTCGGCTAGGCCATCCAATAACTACCCGGTCACAACAAAATAAAGCGATCTAACCGGACTTCTCAAACGTCCGGCCTAACCGCCATTCCTCATATCCAGCCCAAATGTGGGGGTGCGTCCGTTACGTCGTACCCGGCCCACGCCCACCCGATCCCACATATATTTCTTCCGATCCGCTCATCGGACCAAACCCCAGCCACTTCACTCCCCTCCCCTCCACTCCTCTCTACCATCCGAGCTCACCTCTGACGTTCTTCGGCCTTCTCCAGCATGGCGGGCAGCCGATCTGACTCCGACCAGTCCGAATCCGTCGACCGGGGTGTCATCTCGTGCGGGTTGGAGGAGGCCACGGTCGTTCGCATTGCACTCCGCCGCTCCCGGGAGGACAGCGCCCGACCGGCAGTAGGATATGTCCGGCGCGACTCCATAGCGTCGACTCACCGGGTGCTCGAGGCCTCCGGCGCTGGATCATCGCGGGCCCGACAGCCTGAAAATCCCTCCTTCCCCATCACTGGTCAGGCGGTGCATGAGTCCCACAGGGACCGGTGTGCCCACCGTTAGAAGGAGAGGATAAGGGCCGCCGAGACCCGACTCGTTGCCGAAATGGTGGTGTCGGAGGCAGCTGATGCGACGGCGCGAGCGGACACAGAGGATGAAGCCATCCGCACCCGCAATCTGAAGAAGCGACAGCGGAGGAACACCCGCGCCCTCACCCGACAGCAGAGCTGGACAGTGCCCGCGGACGCGCCGTGTCTACGGGCGTTTATGTGGCCGAATTAGCCATGTCCGGCTGTAGATGCTCTTAGCTCGTGAAAAGGGGCCTAGCGCCCGCCTCCTACCATTGTGTCCATGCGACAGTCGATGCCATGATTAAGAGCATCTACAGTCGGACCCCTCATATCCGTCTCAAACGCCCGGGCAGGCTGCCCGGTCACTGACTGGTCATAAAAAATCGATCCAGCCGGATCCCTCATACCCATCTCAAACGCCCAGACAGACCGACACCCCTCATATCCATCTCAAATATGAGGACGATATGAGGGCACGCGGACGCGCCCGGACACGCCCGGTCAGTCCGCCACGTAGGACGTGACCCCACCCCGGACCATATTTTCTCTTTCTTTATTCATTCTTTTCTTTCTCTCTCTTCTTCTCCACCAATCACGTACAAGTGACCGCATATTAAAAATATATGAGAAGTGTGGCTACGCGGACGAAAAAGTAGGGGCTCAAAACGGACACGCCCGATCACTGACCGGCATGTCCGCGGACGTTTGAGGGACCGAATTTGCAAGTTTCGGCTGTAGATGTTCTAAGGATCATAACCGATAATTGGCTGGAAAACAAATCATGGCGCCTTGTTGCTAGCGCCCGCGTTGAAGATGCCCTAAGCGATTGAAAAAGGGCATAGGACAACTGACGAAGCTATGTGCAAGGCTGCAGGGGCCATAGCCCAGCCTTGGGTAGTTTTGTGAAAAAATATTGAGGAGAGCTTAGAATGAAAAAATATATGATATTCTGTCATATGAAAATTGCTGAAAAAACGACGCAACGTCTAATCGTGCGGTAGCATACGAGCTAAATTCAAACGAATCAACCAAACAAAAGGGCCAACACGATCATCTCAATAACATCAAGCTAATGCAACAACATGACCTTATCCATTGTCATCCGTCATCTCTGTCGCTGACGAGGTCACCTACCCTAGGT
>CBMN010038397.1:0-11185 GCA_000582825.1 Hordeum pubiflorum
TTTCAACTAGTTTTCCGGGATAGACTCCAGATCAAATTACCAACTACGATCAAATTTGTCTGTTAACGGATTCTACCCATTGTGTCCCAGGAGCACGCGCTTGTAAGCAATACGCCCTAATAGAGTGTAAATTTCTCTAATTATGTAGATCAACATTAGGGTTGTAATCTAACTATATGATCTAGCTCCTTCCAATTATCAGTGTACCTGGGTAGCCTTTTCAATATAAATAGTATATTGTATTCAACTGATATTCAACCAGCTTCCTTAAGTATATAATACGTAAGCAGTGACGGAGCGTGACAAGCAACTAAGGGGGGGGGGGCATTTAAAAAAAATGCATGATTAGGAGTAGTGTGAGTTGATCGTTGTTCTTGTCCAACACTTCCTACGAAGTACTCTGTGTTTTTTTTTTCTCCAACCAGAAACACTACTAGCTCACGCGTGGAACGACCAAGCTGTTTTCAGTTGTAATTCAAAAAAATCAAGACTGTAAAAGAGTATTGAACGAGAGCATGGAAAATGAGTACTTCGGAGTTTTGTATTGTTGATCAAGCTACCGACACATCGAGCTCGACGGCCACTCCCTGGAGGCCTGGGGATGTCCGCAGACGCATTGATCTCATTGGACAGGGAGCGAAGGAGACGATCGGTGCAGCAACGACCCGGCCGTCGGCGCGCTCCATGTCGAGGCAGAACTCACTATCTATGCCGAAGAAGGGCCCGTCATGAGCACCACCTGCCCTGCAGCTTGCTCCATGGCGTTGCCCCGGCCATCTCCATGACAAGGACATCAATCGCCCGGTTGCTACTTCCTACCTACGGCGCGCTGCATGTCACAGTCACGCCCACGGCCACTACCTGACTGCCACTCTACATCTAAATTAATCGTTTTCTCTTTACTCAGCCAGAATGTTTAGTACTAGTAAAATTTATTTTTCACTTTTGGAAGGGGGGTCGTGACCCCCTTTGGCCTCCATGAGGCTCCGCCAGTGTAAGTAAGTACGTTCCAGCAAGTAATAATTCCATGATAAACATGTAAAGTAATTCCATGCATAAATACATTTGTAATTCCATACTGAGTTATTCCGAATATTAATAATTCCAAGTAATTTGAATATTGTTGCAGAACACATAATTCCAACATCTTTCACCTGTCCACAACGATCATTCAAATATTCGTAAACCCATAGCCTTAACATGCTTACCAAATACCTCATGACTAATAGGCTTAGTCAAGGGATCAGCAATCATATTAACACTACGTTGAAAACCCATAAAAATATATATATGGTGATACTTCCCCTCAATATGTTTCCTTGTTGTGACACTTAAGATCACTAGAGACCTTAGTTTTCCGCCTAATTATTTGAGCATAGCTATCCTCGGTGCCTCGAGTATTATTTCCTCGAGTGTAATTCCACATTTATAGGCACCTTGAGTATTTTGCGTCCTCAAGTGAAATTCCGCATTAATTATTTTCCATCTGATATATCAATAATATGATTAATTCCACATCGAGTCAAATAGATGATAACCGTGTTGAATAAAGTTTTCAAAACAACATAAATATCAAATCCAATCAGTACATGAAGTTCCATAAGTAACCATGTTTTGAAAGAAATTCCTGACTTTAGTCAGTGAACCTGCACCATATTAGTACTACAAAAAAATTGAATATGCATACCTGGACTTATTTCACACCTCATGGATACAATAACTTCCTCAATGCATTATCATTACTATAAATTCCAGGATAAGTGCAGGTTGTGATGCATTTTCCACGACCTTACATGATATGTGGGATTCCCTTTGCCACATATCTTTCCTTCCACTGGTTGAATGCAGCAATAAATTCCAGTAGCTAAGGTATGGTTGTATAATGAAATACAAATAAAATAAAATTTGAATACCATTTATCTTCCTTTTTCCTCGGGAGTTCAAACATAATCCCAAACTCTATATTTCCTTATTGAATTTGTTCCTTCCCGCATTTCTTCCACCCATAGTTGACATTGACGGAAAATTTAAACCTTCTTAAGAGACTTCCTCTAAAATTTAGAGTGACTTCCCCGGAAAAAAACACATAACAATTATCCAGAGATGATATTTCAAGTTAATTCCTCCCACTTATCCTAAGCATATTAGTGTCGGGAGTTACACTTGTAGTTTTCTTTGGGGTCATGATTATATTCTAGTATGATTGCCAATAATTCCACCCTTGATTGAAAAATTATTGTGTTCCTACTTTCCACCAGTTTGCTTTTCCAGATCAAAAGGACACCCTTTGATCCACTAGAATAACCATTACAAAATTCCTGGTGTGTGCTTTGTAGTAATTGAAAATTTCCTACCAAAATAAAAAGATTTCCTTCTAGTCTACAAACCATAAGGCGTGACAGTGCTAGATGATGGCAGTATGTAATGATTCTTCCAAACAAAAAGTATAAAAATATTCAATTCCTTCATTAAATTAGTGAGTATAATGGTATATTACAATGGTAAATAATTCCATGCTCTTTACATGTTCAGTTGATATATTCCTAAAGTGTACTCCCCCCATCAATCAGTTGTTAAAATTGTAAAATCCTTTAATCAGCTGATTTTCCACTTCAGTACATATTGTACCAAGCACAATAAAACATTTCGACTTTTATTTCGAAATATAAACATAACCATATGAAGTGCAATCATCAATGAATGAGATAAAATAAATAAGCAGACCTCTAGTGGGAGTGTCCAAAGAAATACCATAAGTATTTCAGGAGAAAAAATGACGTGAAGCTTTTTATCTCCTTCCACCTCAAAAAAAGGAGTGCAAGTCAAAATATCTATTATATATGCTTCACAAGTACCACAAACCTCACACTAAAGTTTAAATTCCAAAATTAATAAGCAAATAAATTCTGTTTGTAGAATATATGACCAAGTCGTATATGACATAAATGACAATATTCCAAGCATGTGTTTCTCAATATTCCTCTCGATGGAGTTATCTTCACCAAATAAACAATTTGGGTTTCCAAATTCAAATGGACCATGAAGAGGGATAGACCATAGTGTGAAAATCCGTAATGCACTAATTTAACCATTGAGCAATATTCCCACTCCTCCTTTTTCAAATAGTATTTCATAATCAATGGGTTCCAAGATAGAACAATAAACTAAATCCCCTCTCACTGAAGTTGCACAAAGTGTCCTATAACAATAATAGTTTTCCTCCACAAGGGAGTTTGATGGCATAATTTCCAATCCAAAGTATGTCAAATTTAGAATTCCTAAGTACAACAATTCTCCTTAGGGATTGTTGCATGTCAATACAATTGCTATAGTATTCCACATCATCCTCCATAAACAAGTGATGCTCATACTAGACACTGAGGTTAGTGTAAATACCATAATTTTCCTTCATTAGACAAAGTTTCCAATTCCAAGTATATGTTGTTTAGTATTTCGGTATTTCCTTGGAATTGTTTGCAAGAATGAAAACCATAAATATGATTGAGCACATATGAAAGATATTTCCCCGAAAATATATTCCAGATTGCACATAATTTTCCGCACAATCTGTCCGGTCTGATATTTAATAGCCAAAGAATTGGTCCATGATCCCAAAATGAAAAAAATGCGAGCCATTTATTATCTTTAGTCCAAGTTCCAAAGTTTCCTGCATAATCTTCCTTTTCCTCGTGAGTGGCATCATTACCAGGCTCTTCCGGTTCAAGGATATTCATAATGTAATCATCAGGTGTTTTCATTAGAAAAACACAAATTTTCCTTTCCAAACCGTATTCCTTTCGTGTGAGCCATATAATCTGATTCTAAGCAATACAGAGAAAATATAACGTTTGATGCTATTACCAAGGAGAAGTATGTTACCAATTAGAGGAGACAAAGAAACCCAGCAAACTGTTGTGATTTAATTAACACATGTAATTAAGGAAGAATCAACTCTTGTAACCAACGTGTGTTATCCTGTGAGACACGCACGCATCTCCCCCCTGTTCTATAGGCAACTAACGCTTCCCTTCGATGCGTCCCTCTGAAACGTCGCGCCTGTGCGACGTGCCCCCTCTAGGGGTATATATATGTGCTCCATCATTGTTAATAACAAGAGTTGAATACTGTTCATTCACTTCCACTTATAACACGTTATCACGCACGTCTCTCCGCAGAGAGCGAATAGTTCAGAGGAACTTCGCCGTTCCAGGCAAGAATCGAGGCAGCAACTCCGGCAGTCTCATGTCCGGCGAACTCCATGGGAGAGAAAATCGCTGGAAGAATAGGAGACAGCGATTACGTACAATCTTCACGCTCAAACAACGGCGACCAAGCGACGCAGGGACGCAGACTGCCGCGGCGAACTTCGGCATTGACGACGGTCATGAGGCCACGCCCAAGATCACAGAAGAGAGGAAATGCCTCTCGACGGTGCTCTCGGCACTGAACGCAGCGAGGCACCAGGCCATCCATGGCAAAGAAGATCATGCATCCCTACAAAATATCAATCAGGAGTTGTCTTTTGTGACTAAATCAACGATCTAATAACTAATCGGCATGTAGCCTGTGCGCAGGAGATATAATCGATACTCCAAGCAAGAAGGAGGAATTCGTCAGCCACATCACGCACATGCAGCCGGGAGGTAACAGGCGACATCCACTTACCCGCATCAGCGGCGTTGGCGGCACCACGTACATAGCGCGCGCAGCGGCGCCTTGCCCGCGCGGTGGCCCTCGGCCACGTCCGCTGGGGGCCGGTGAGGCATTCCTGCGCTGCTTCGGCAGCAGCCAACGGATGTCGAACGGCGCGCCACGGCCTCAGCACGCGATGGCGCATCGTCGAGACAAGCATCAGGCTGGCTTGCGCAGCGGCGGGAGTAAATTCTCCTTCACAGAAGGAGGACGGTGCGCCAGGGCCCTCTGTCGCTCGCCGTTGAGGCGACGACGGCGGATGGTCGGGAGGCGGTTGATTTCTACGATTACTAGGGAAAGGCCTAGTAGTGACGCGGGTTGAACGTCTAGTAGTAGCGCAGGCTGGGTAGTGGTAGCTAGTAGTAGCGCGGGTGCCAACCGCGCTACTACTACCTAGTTGTAGCGCGGGTCTGGCCCCGCGCTATTGCTACGTCTGTATAGTAGTAGCGTGTGCCTTGAGTACGAATTTTGTGTGCTCGGGCACCATGATGCCCTTTTTTTGAAAAAATCAAAAATCATATTTAAAAGTTTCAACAAAAATTGAAAATAATTCTGTGGAAACTTGTATGTATTCACTACGGATCCATAAAATTTTGTTTTGAAAAAATGTAATTTGTAAGCTGTACAAAAAAACAAAATTCCGTTCCAAAAACAAAAAATTATGGCCCATTTGAAAATACAAATTTGTCTTTTTTTTGTATGCCACGTGTGAATGTAAAATGTAATGAATTTTTGCACATGTGTAATATATATGTGTGTCTGTGTTTACAATAAGTTTTGAATTTTTTTGTGCAGTAAAAAATGCATTTTTGAAACTGCCCGTGCACAACTACGAATGTTCGTGTGTGCCCTGCTCTACTACTAACTTAAAAAGTGAGCTACTACTATTAATTTCGATATTATTTTTCTGCGTATTTATGTAGTATTTATAGAGCAATTATACAGATTTTTATACAGTCCAACATATACATACAGCATTGAAGCTATAAGATACAACAATGTCTTATCATCATCATAGTGATGCAACAATGTCTCGTCATCATTAAATAGTGATACAAGTTATTACCAGTCTCGAATACAATCACATGATCACATACACATGATTCATCATCGATCTAAACTATGATCACATACAACAGAAAAGCGATTACGATTAGCAAGAAAGGGATTATGAAGTTGTTCTTCAGCCGGTTCTTCTTCCTCTCTCCCGCTAGCATGAACTTCAAGTAATTAGCTTCCGCTTCGCTTTTACTTTCAAACCCTTTGTGGCTACTGCCCGAGAAGCGATCCACTTGGGTCTGACACTCTGACCACTCATCGTAGACTCCTGGAACCCTCCCTCTGTACACAACATACCACTTCTTCATCATCTATATCCCTAACACAGATGCGTCATAAGCAAATTCATAGATAATATGCAACATAATACTTAAGCAACACCAAGAGAAAGAGTTAAAATGTTAGCAAATAGAAGCAACATAGTAAACATAACGAAATTTATCGTACCAAACTAGAGCGCTACGCAAGTTTAGGAAGACCGTTTACATCACAAAGTTTCGTCGTACACAAAGTACTAAACGGACATCGTCATCGCCAATCACTTCTTACATGTAGCCTTCGGCCTTTCCGGGAGAATGTCACCTAGCTTTGTGAAAGGCGTGAGGTCCTGACTCTGTAGCTGTATGCGAGTGTCCACTTCATCCCGCGTTTGTGTCCCACCAAAGAACATCCCATCCTCTGGGAGGACATCTTTGTAGATGATTGACGCAAGCGACTGCTGGATGCGATAGAACTCAACTCTGAGTTTATCATCGGGTTCGGATGCTAAATTTGCGGCCCATTCACGGACATGGGAATCGGCTCCAGTTGGCATGCAAAGTCTTTGTTGATCTCTTCTGAACTCCTGCATGTGATGGATCACGTAGAATTCATCCCTTATACTGGTTTTCGGTTGCTGGACGCAACAGAAGTTAGTGTTATGGCCGAAACACATCACGCCCGTCTTGTGTTTTCTGTGCCTGCCGTTGCCTCCCCTAAGGCTGAAGCCTAAGAGAGAACCATCCAGAACACTCTTGAGGGATCTGTCGACGAGGCTAAACCGCAGGAAGAACTTGTCCACGAGGGATCTGTCGACGAAGCCTAAGCCCTTCGGCACCTTAACCGTGTAAAGCAGGTATGCTGGATCATCCAATCAGAGAAGACTCATCTCTGTCGACAGCATATGGTCATGCAGTCTCCTGAAATCCCCAGTTGTGCAGCGGAGCGCATCCGGTAGTAAAATAGGCTGACCCGCGATATGGAGCAGCGGTGCATTTAGGGTCGGTACCCTATCCTAAACCCAGATCGCCTTGGGAGGCGGTTGGTTGCTGGAAGCTTTGGTAGTAGCGCCTTTCTTCGGTCTCTTCCTTTGCTTCTTCGCGGGTATAGGTAGTGATCCTAGCAAAGCCGCCCTGACAGCCACCCCCATTGTGGTCGGGCTCAGTATTGCACGATGCTCAGCTGGTTGATCCTGGCTGCAGGCATCTGGAGGCGTGTCCTGGGAGGATTGCCTGAATAGAGACTTATTGCACTCAACAGGAGGACGTTCCGTCTCTGGTTGATCATCCATTTCGATATCCGGATCATCACGGTCACGGTCATAGCCTGAATCATATTGACCCATTCCTCCACATAGCCAGTATTGATGTACTGGTCATGGTCATCATTCTCCGTGTCATCTTCTTGATCCATGGGGTCGACATGATTAGCCACCAGAACGCTTGGACCTCCTTCTTCGCGTCCGCTCGGACCCACTAAGACAGAGGGTGGTAATAGTGGAGTGGTCACGCCTTGAATCGGCATCGGCCCGAATGGTGTTGCCGTTGGTGTGCTCCCGGCGTCCACACGAATTAGGGTTTTCGGCCACAGCATCTTCCAATTCTTGCTTTGTTCCAGGGATGACGGGCTCTCGTCATCCTCTCCCCCGGTTCGAAGTGGATGAGGCAAACTTCATGGCCCGATACAACAGGAACCACGAAAACCCTGTACACGTCATGAGGCATCGGCTGGCCGTGGAACAAGCGATGTCATTGCTTCAATATTGTAACCTTTGCAACATCCACCAACTGACCCTTGATGGAGCATAGGAGGGTGCATGGAGTTTCGTCGGCCTGCGAAGACATGTGCGGCGTCAGAGATCCGAAAGGCAAAGAAAAGGAAGAATAAATTTATTGATGAGCCTACGACCCGTAATTACCGTGAGGGTGTTGAGCTCAGCTAATGTCGACGCCCCGCCGAGCATGCAAGAGAAGGAGGAGGGGCTGCTATGAGTGGCGGTGGCCGGTGCGGGTGTGGGTGCGGGTGCAGGTGGATTATCCACCGCTCTATCCATCGAGCTGCTCCCGACGAAGCTGGGAATGGGGAAATCTCCTTGTGGATTTTCTCTCATCCACTTTACGAGATCAAGAAGCACGGTACACCACTGAGCTGCAAATTCTGCTCTTGCTTCTTCTCTGGCCGCAGTTTTGGCTTCTTCTCTGGCCGCACTTTTGGCTTCCTCGACCGCCTGTGCGAGTTGCGCCTGGATAGAAACTTGTCCTTCTTTCCTTCTCTGCTTTTTCATCTCCGTGTCTTCATGATAGTAGTACTTTCACGTGGCGCCGTCTCCGGTGCCGACTACACGTCCATACTCCGTCTTCTCGTTCTTCGGCTTTCGGTTAAGTTCAACGCCCAATTAAAAGGGGTGTCCCACGGGTACTTTGACGACCGAGATGATGAGTCACTTTCAGATTGAAGCTTTTCTTGCTCACGCTGCAAAAGGAACGTGAACATTTGGAAATCTGACTACTAGCTAGAACGTAGTCAACTTGATAAGAAGCAAAGGTGGTAAATTAATAATTACCAGCTGTCTCACGAACTCCCTCGTCATCTCGTCCATGACCTATTCCCCGGTGTCCTTGTCTTTCATGTACCGGGCCCTGATAAAGGCACGTTCTTGCGGGTCGGTGAATTCCTCAAAGGGGTCTGCTTGCTGCTGACGTGCAAGTTCCGCGTCCTCCTTAGCCCACACAGGTTCCTTCCCCAAGTAACCACGGCTTCCGAGGTGGTGGGCCCCGACGTTCCTGGCCTGAACACCCTTGAAAAATTCTGACTTGGCATGGGTTACACCGTCATCGCTGTTAGCCTTGAAAATAGCGAACTCCTCTTCTGTAATCATCAGCCACTTCGGGTGGATCATGGCGTAGCATGCACCTTCTTCAGCCATCGCTTCTCTCACCCTATGTTTCTACACGCTCAATTCCTTGCTAAACTTTTTGAGGGTTTTTCTGTTTATCAGATCCATGTTCGGATCTGTTACCGGATTGACATCGGGATTAAAGATGGGGAACTTGTAAATTTGGAGCAACTTTGTAATGAGGAGCGCCTGCAAAGGTCCTTTCTTATCTTCCCTTATGTTCGTCTCGTTGATCGAGACGGTGTCTCGAAGGATGCATGCTACTTTGTTGCCATAGGCTGCTGAGACCTTCCTAGGACTTGTTGGCTCTCCGGTGCTGGGTTGCACTGAATGGACATCTAGTCTTCCGGTGCCGAGCTTATTTGCAGACCCGAACCTCTTATTCCTCTTATTGGCTTGGCTACCACCATATGTGGTCCGGTTGCCACCATCTGTGGTCTCAGTGCCGGTCTCGGTGCCATCAGTGGTGTCGGCGGCACTACCACCCTCCTGAATGTGAAGGGGGCCCTGCGACACTTCCTGACTCATCAAATACTGGAGGTATCGGTTGTCTTCAGGGATCTACTGAGAACCCGCAGATTCGTCGTTGTGCGACATGTTGCCTAGCTAGGTTTTGCCGGTTTAGTTGTAGTACTAATAAAATGAATAATGACATAAAAATTAAATTTATGAGTTGCCTATGTTTTGCCGGAATGTCGTTTAATTCTTGTTTCGGCAAATTCCGGGCATTCGATATGTCCTACTTTTTAGCAAAAGTCATGCTGAAATCCACATAAAATTTTGACATGACCTTTGCTAAAAATAGGACATATCGAGTGCCCAAAATTTGCCGAAACGAAATTAATCAACATTTCGGCAAAACATAGGCAACTCGTAAGTTCCCTGCAAAATCCAGTGGCACCAGCACTATGTAATGTACCAACACAAGAAAGAATGCACAATATCAAGAAGCTTAGGTTTGAATCCAAATCAGACACAAGCTAGTACTAAATTCTATATATTATGGCCCAAACCACTCAGATTGACGCAAAATTCATAAGAGAAGTTCCAAACTTCTTAATTTTCTTATTCAGCAACATTCAGATTGGCAGGAAGAGAAACATTATAATATAATTGCCCAATTCACTAGAGAAAACATTTAACTCCCGTCAATTCACTAGAAAAAACATCATCAGAAAGCTAGAGGTTTTCTTCCACAGCTGATTGTTTGTACACCGTACACAACATGACTGAATCCTTGAATCGAAAGGTACGGCCCCGCCCCAGGGTGGACGCTATGAAATCCAAACCTGTTGTGCAATTGAAAGATGTAATCTACTCCCCCCTTCCATGTTGTGCAGTGCTAGCAATTGCATGGTGACACGCAATGAGAATCATCAATCAACTATGTGTAATATCAATCAACTGTAACCACGATCGATGGACCGATCATCGCGAGGGCTAGATGGATTGGGTCGGAGCAGAGCAGAGCAGAGGAGAGACGTACCTGGCCGGCTAGCGGATGGATCGGGGCGACCTGCTTCAATAGGCAGGTGGCGACGAGGCAGATGGGGTCTCGGTCGAGGAGGCGGCGGTGCCCTTGGCGTGGGGTCGGGGAGCTCCTGGTCGTGACGGAGTAGGGTTTGAGGAGGCAGCGGCGCCCTTGACGCTGGGGAGATGAACTCGGTGTCGGGGATGCCCTGCTAGCGGCGGCGCGTGGTCGGTGACGGCGAGGCCCTCGGGTAGCGCGGGATCCGGCAACGGCGAGGCCTTGGCGCCGGAGGAGGAGCGGGGGCGCGGGGTGTTGACGGCGAGAGAGGGAGAGGGAGTGAGGAGAGGGAGAGGAAGTGAGGAGAGGGGCCGGTCGGCGGGGGTTACTAAGTGTACACTTAGTTGTAGCGCGGGTCATGGTACCCGCGCTACAGCTAGCTTATTTGTAGCGCGGGCTAGGGTACCCCGCGCTACAGCTAACATTTTCTTTTCTTTTTATTATTTTTTGGTTTTTCTAAAATGTACACTTAGTTGTAGCGCAGGTCAGGGTATTTATATAACTCAGATCGATGCACAATATTTAGTGATATTAGTGCATAATATATATTACATCATTTGACCGATAATGGTTAAGTGCGTTATACAAAATAGATACATAAATGATAGTTTCTCAGCGTCGACGACGTTTCATAGTGATCTTCTTTCCTTTTATGTTCACTGTTGAATAATTTAGCCCCTCGTCATGACTTTTTCTTTTTCACGGAGTACGATCTTTCTTAGGTAATGTAGTCTTGCTTCTTCTTTTGACGT
>CBMN010038401.1:0-16762 GCA_000582825.1 Hordeum pubiflorum
ATTTGGGCTGGATATGCGGGGTGCCGGTCAGCCCGGACGTTTGAGGGCCGTTTGAGAGGCCCGTCTGGGTCAAAATTTTATGACCGGACACTGACCGGCGGCCTGCCCGAACGTTTAAGACGGGTTTGAAAGTTCCGGTTGTAGATGTTCTAATCTCTTGTAACGGGTAGGTGACAAGTCTGCAGCTAGCCAGCAGCCCAGCACGAGCACCAAACCAAACCCTTCCAAAGCAAGTTGGTCTAACCATAAAAAAACGTTGTGTAAGGAAGTGGTTTCCTCTCGAAACGTTGTTGTCATTTGCCAACTTGTTAGTTGTTGGAGAAAAAAAAATAGAGGCTCTGGTTTTTCTGGTTGTATTCGCATGTGCTCCTCTTTTCAAGAAAGGAAAAGCAAAACACAACCTCTAATCTCGTAGCTGCGGTGTTTTTTTGAAGTAATCGTAGCTGCGGTGTGGCCAAATGATTGAGGCATGAAACAGATGCTTTTTAAGCGCCAAAAGGCTGTGAAGCGATGATGAGATCCTGGTGGCAGCAAAATCCTCTCTTTATCTCTCTCTCTCACAGGTATGCATGTGCATGAATTGCAAAATTTGCATCTTAATAAGTACTCCGTCTGTTCAGTGATATAATTTTTGCTCGCGTTGTAGTCGGTTTCGTTGGTTAAATGTATGGTCAAACTTAGATCTCAGAAAACGCGGACGCATTACATTATGAAACGGAGTGATTATAGAAAGTTACGAACATGCTTCCTAAGCAATTTGCTGCAAAAATAGTTATTCTCGCATGCTGGAACATTTGGACTCAAAGTAATGAGAGAATGTTCAGAGCTCAGCAACAGCCAATTCAGGCCTGGAGATTCTATCTCAAACAAGATCTTAAGCTGCTGAGATTCAAAATAAAAGAGAAACATGTTCAAGCTTTTTCTCAGTGGATAGACTCTAATTTTTAATGCAAGGAATCTGATAAATTCCGAACGTTCGGATTTCAAGCATATCACCCGAACGTTTTTTCATGACAACTTTAGTTGATGCGAGGCGGCAACTTTAGTTGTTAACACATGGCAACTTTATCTTAATTCATTTTTCTGTCAGAAAATTACCATGTTTGCCAACCTCACGTAAACTAAAAGTTTCCACGAAAAACATTCGGGTTGCCATACTTAAAATTCGAATATTCGGGATTTATCATTTCCGTAATTCAATGGTTACCTCCCAAGAACAGGCATCGGATAGATATCCTTCATTTGCAGGACTTTTTAGTTTTAATCTCTTTTCTCCCCCTGTAAAATACTTTTTAAAATTTTATTTTAATGAAAATATACCGTAGAACTATTGTTTCACGGTTTGCGGATAAAAAAAAAATAAACTGGGCGTAGCTCAGATGATTAGGTTTCTTATGGTGGAACCAGCCTACTAGGGTTTAAGTCCTAGACTTCAAATTGATGACCATATTTTTCTGGGTTTATTTTAGGCCTTCCGACAATGTGCGTTTAGTGGGAGAAGACGTTCCGTCGACTACGAAGGCATCTAAGACGGCTTTGTTAATTTCAAGATGATATACCAGCTCAGTTCCTCAGGGATGCTCATAGGATTAGGGTGTGTGTGCGTGCATAGAGTTGAATGTATGTGTATATATATGTGAGATGAGTGTCTGCATCTATATTGTATTAAAAAAAAGTTGTTCAAACTTATCTAACACCACTTGTCGGTATAATACTACAATATTTAAACTTGGTATGATCCGATTTTTGATAGATTCTTGAGCACGACGATTAACAGAGATCCAACATCTATAACTCGGGTAAGTTTTTAGGATGCATCTTGCTGATTTTGACCAATCTACTATGATTTTCTCATCGCTGAAACAGATGCTTCGTGAAGCTGCACCGGCGCCTTTCTCCTTGATCCACGTCCTCTCTCAAAATCCCCTAATCCGTCTCTCTCGTACTCTCTCGCACTTCCGCCCTATCTCTCTAGGAGTTTTATCTTTTGCCACTGGGTTCTTTGCTCTTTGACCATTTACCCTTGTTTTCATTAACATGATTTTTTTGCCACACCCTTGCAAGGAACTTGATGATTTGCCTCTTTTACCTGCTTCACACAAATTCTAGATTATACAACTGAACCGTTGACTAAAATACCTCTTCAAAACAAAATTCCCTAATTGCTATTGCCCTTGTAGCTACATCTGAATGCTTGTCGTGTTTTACTCCTTCCCGAGCTCCATATATGCGCTTTGCTGATGCAGATGACACGACGCCGCTTCAGCCCGCACATCTCCATCTTCAACGAGCTCCCCACAAATAACGGTCAGCACCATCATTATTGACGTTTCTTTGCACAAAGCAAGTCTCCTGCGTCGTTGATTCATGACGAACCCATCCCGTCCAAGTCATGAACTCAACACCGTTGTCTCGAAGCTCACCGAGAACCCCCGCACGACACTGATGCGAGGAGGAGGCCAAGCATAGGAAGCCACCCAACCCAATGGTTGAAGATCAAGCCCAACCATCACACGCAGCGCCGTCTCACCGATTACCTTGCCATCATCGCCTCTGTACTCGCCTCCAATACTCCTCTCAGGGAGGCCTAGATTACACACGCCTGTAGGGCTCATCTACGTACCTCGCCCCCGCCATTGCGAAGGACGACAACCTAAGCGAGGGAGCATTTCTGTCGGGTTTTAGCACTTTTTTCTCTACTTTATTATTTTTGGTCATTTTTTAGATTTGATTTTCCAAAAACCAAAATTATTTGATTTTTCTAGAAGCGATCATTTATTTAAAATTAAACTTTTTGTAAACATTAAAAAATCATGAGTTTTTTAAATGTGAATGTTTTGAAGTCTAGAGCATTTTTTGTGAACATTTGGCAAAAATAAAAACATTTTTAAAAATGTTAAGAACATTTTAAAATAAAATGAAAAACCAAAAAAATAAAAGGAAAGTAAAGGATTTTTTTTTTGAAACCAATATAGAATAAATAGGAAAACCAAACCAGAACCCTTCAAAAGGTTCCTAAAAGCCGGGAAAACCAAAGCTGCATTTTTATTGAGTGAAAAAAACCCAAAGCTGCAACCTTCAAAACTGAAATCCTCTAGCACCTACCCCGCCAGCTTAATTGGATGTCCCAGCAGTACACTTCCTGCATGGTTGATCGACATTTTACCTCGCGTCGTACATTTTGGGGGCATATCTTATTCGGCGTTTCTGGCGTCAGTTTCTTCGAAATACGCAAACGAGCGCACACTACTGCTCCGTTTTGGGCAGCAACCACCAGGCCATCTGACGCTCTAGCGCAAACTTACTTGTTCTTTTCTTTTGTTTCGTCCTAAGTTCGGTTTGTTCTTTCGAAAATCCAACTCTGAGCACGGGGGCTCAGCTGCTCATTTTTCTTCTCTTTTTAACTTTCCTTTTCCTTTTTCTTTTGTGCTACGCGTCCACCGGCTGATCTTTTTAAAAGATCAGTCGGGCCGCGAGCCGTTAGATTGGCCGGATCGAGCGAGCCAAATACATTTCTATTAATGCAACATAGATCTTGTTGCGGAATTATTTTTGCAATATAGGTTTTGTTGCAGATTTTTTTTGCAACAATTGCTTTGTTGCAGAAAAAACTTGCAACCGAGGTTCTGTTGCGATTTTTTTTGCAACCGAGAGTTTGTTACGAAAAATTTCCACTCTAGATATTTTGTTGCAAAACATAGTTTCATTGTAGACCATTGCAACATGGTATATGTTTCTGAAACATAGTCTGTGTTGCACAAACGTGTTCGACGAAGGACGCGTGTCATGCACGGGAGGTGACGGACGCGGCCGTTGTAATCCGTCGGATGATGGTAATTTTTGTTTTCTTAAAAGTGTGGTTTTATAATCAGAAAATTGTGAACCTTTTTTTTTCAAAATCTATGTTTTTTTTTAAATTAGATGAACTATTTTTCAATTTCGATGAACTTCTTTTAAATTAGTTGAACTTTTTTCAAAATTGATGAAACTTTTTAAATTAGATAAAAAATTAATTTCTATAAAATCTTGAAAAGTTGGATACATTTTTAAAAGATTATGAACTTTTTAAAAAATTCAATGAGCTTTTTTCAAATTCGATGAACTTGTTTCAATGTGTTTTTTGACTGAAAACTTTTTTCAATGGTTATGAACATTTTTTCAAATTCGATATAATTTTTCATGTTTGATGAACTTTTCAAAAATTCGACAAAAAAATTTAAGCCGATGAACTCTTTTTCAATTTTATGTTTTTTTTTTCAAAATCAGTGAACTTTTTTTAATTCACGAGTTTTTTTTTTTGCGATTTTTTCCTTTTTTTCCAAATGCGATCTAGCGAACCAAGGAATGCGAAATCTAAATGGGCCGGTCCACTGGCGTGGGCGCGTGGGTGCGAGGGACTTCCCTGGCGCCAAGTGCCGAATAGGAGCTCCCCATTTTGGGGGTGAAATATGAACTTACTTCAAAAATCAAAATCCATTTTTTTAGCGAAATCAAGAAACATTTAACTTTTTTTTGAGACAATAAAGAAACATTTAACTACTACTACTACTACTACTACTACTATTATTCTAGCCTCGGCCCAACTCCTTGCCCATCTACTACGATAGCCCATTCACCGTATCGTCTCCTTTCGTTCTGCGGTCTGCAGCTTCCCACGCGCACACACAGGGAGAAAAAAAAAACACAGGACCACCTTTGCGGCTAGCGCAAGCGGCAGCCGGCGGGGGCGCCAAGGGAGGGCAGGACTTTAGCCGGCAGGAGCTCCCCGGCCGGCCAACCGAACCGCGACCTGGGCATCTGGGTGCATGCATCGCCACATCGGCCGCTGGAGCCTGGAGGGCCAAGCCGCCAGAGGTATATCTCTGAATCTCAAACTATTTTGCTAAGTGACTAACACTAGGTAAGTAGTTTATATGAACTGCTAGTTGATCCCGGACTTGGAATACCAATAGAAGAATAGAAGATTATGCCCCTGAAATTAGATGTGATTTGGAAAGTGCTTATTTGTTGAATGAGCGAAACAAAACTATTTAGGCTATCTATAAAAGGAGAAAGGAGGGCAAACAGTATCTAAAAGCCTCTCTGAAAAGATTCAGCTCATCTCTATCCAAAGCAGCAATTACACTATCTAAAAGCCTCTCTGAAAAGATTCAGCTCATCTCTAGCCAAAGCAGCAATTGCACTATCTAAAAGCCTCTCTAAAAAGATTCAGCTCATCTCTAGCCAAAACACAGCAATTGCACTATCTAAAGGCCTCTCTGAAAAGATTCAGCTCATCTCTGCTGCTTTGGCTTTTAGATAGTGTTTTCAGAGAGGCTTTTAGATGGTGTTTACCCTCCTTTCTCCTTTCTTCTTTCTTTTCTGTTTTTGCTGAGTCTGTGAGGCCACATTCTGTATGACACCCTGGGATGTTTTTGATCCTTTTCTCCCTTCTTATATGAAAAGGCAGAACTACTGCCATTGCCCGCAAAAAAAAGTTATTTAGGCATAAATTCAAAATGACAAAGGATGGTAAAATTCGGAGATCCTTTCAATGCGCGTGGTTGGTGAAGTTTGTACTATTATAGTACTAATAACTGTGCTAATTTCAAACTTGCGGCTGGGGTCTTGGGAGTACATTTCCCTTTTTATTGTTGTTTCTCTTGTACTGATGTATTGGTGTGTGGATTCAGAATACATGAGATTACTTTTTCTATGATGATGCCGATTTAGTTTACTTTGAGCTCACCCTCCATTTTCTTCTGTGTTCGCCACTGCTTGTATGTGTTCGTAGTCATATGATATTTGCTTGAGTATGCAAGAAGACTATCTGTAATGCGACGTGCGAGTCGTTTGCGTCGAACCTGCAGTTTTTGTGAACTAGCGCCTCTGACCTCGATTTCTGTAAGGACAGAGGTCAAAATCCGTCTCTTCTTCCTTCATCATACTGATGCATGTTAGTATTTAAAGGCAAATATTTGATGATGTCGGCCTAATCTTCTGTATAATCAGTTGGTACATAGATAGTTGTTATTCTCATTACTTACCATGCTCATAGGTCTTCCTTGCAACAAACCGCTAACCTCTTGCATTCACTTCTCAAATCACAAATCATTGTATTGCATGGCCAAATAATTGTATAGGAACAAACAAATGCAGTAATAAAAAAAGAAAAAAGTCAAATAATACACATTCTACTCGGAATTTGAGCGAAGTTCTACTAGTGAAGCATATACTCCACCCTTGATTCGCATCAGGGCCTCATGCTTTCCCTTTTCTGCAATTTTGCCTTCCTTGAGGACTGCAATCATATCAGCCCCTTTGATTGTGGACAGGCGGTGAGCTACCACTATGGTGGTCCTGCTCACCATGACTCGATCCAACGCATCTTGAACGATGCGCTCCGATTCCGCATCCAGGGCACTGGTTGCCTCATCAAGTAGTAGTATCTTCGGGTCCTTTATAATGGCCCTTGCGATAGCTACCCTCTGCTTCTGTCCACCAGATAGTTGCACTCCTTTCTCGCCAACCAGAGTGTCATATCCCTGTGGCAAGCTTGATATGAACTCATGAGCATTTGCTGCCTTGGCCACAGCCGTGACTTCTTCCTCTGTCACTTCTCCGTGTTTCCCGTATGTTATGTTTGCACGGATTGTGTCATTGAAAAGTACTGGCTCCTGGCCTACCAGCCCCATCTGATCCCTTAACCAGCTAATTCTCAAGCTCTTAATTTCGACTCCGTCTACTGAGATTCTACCAGAATCAGGATCATAGAAGCGCTCCAGTAAAGCAATTATAGTGGACTTGCCACTACCACTTTCTCCAACTAGTGCTATGGTCTGAAAAAGGAAGGAAAAAGTGTGAACATAGCAGTTTTGTGGTTCTGAATGATCATATGTGAAATAAATCAGCTGAAAGCTTCTTATACTGTAACTAGATGCATCACCTGTTTTTAAGTATTATTCTTGATTTTACGCCAAGAGGTGTCACTTTAAGTTAGTTATCTGAATGGAAAAACAATTGGGTGCAACAATGATAAACAAGACTTTAAAGGTTGCAAATCATACCTTTCTGGAAGGAATGTGCAAGGTAAAGTCACTGAATATTTGGACATCAGGGCGTGATGGGTACTTGAAACTGATGTTAGTGAAATGAATGTCGCCAGTGACATTTTCCAATATCAGGCCCTCGTCGTTACTTGTGTCAACTTTCGACTTCCTGTCTAGAATACTGAAAACAGAAATGGCTGAATCCCTTGCCTTTGTTGCATTAGATGCCAATGCACTTGCCTGCGAAACCCCAACAGCTGCCAAAACCAAGGCAAAGAAAACCTGAAAAACATCCAATGCATTTGTGACTGATTATTAAAAGTTGATACCCATACACAAACTGTAACTCGAAATGATTTAGGATCTCTTACTTTGAAAACATCTGCAAAAGTAGTTTTTCCCTGACGTACAAACTGTGCACCAACATAGAAACATAGAGCATATGTAAGATACAACATTAAGAATGAGAAACCAAAACCAAGCCCTCCAACGATTCCACTTCGAATTCCCTGTTTCCTTAAAGCTTCACATTTCTTGTTATACGTCGTAACCACTCTTTTCTCTGCACAGAAAGATGCTATAGTTCTGATACTACCAACAGCATCGGTTGCAACTTGACTTGCATCTTCATACATCTCCTGCACAATAATAATAAGATCATAATATTGTGTTAAACGATTGCAGGGTCCTTAGGATTGCTCATCCTGAATCAAACAGGAAGTAAATTTTAGAGTTGTTATGTGTTACCTTAGCTTCTTCACTAAACCCTTTCAAGAACCTCACTTGAGCATAACCCTGTGCACCCACTAAAGGAATGACACAAGTGATAATCAGTGCAAGCCTCCAGTCCGCCGTAAATGCTATGACAAAGCCAGTGATTAGTGCAGCTGTAGACTGCACTATAAGGCCCAGGTTATCTCCTACTAAGCGCCGAACATTTAATGCATCAACTGAGAGTCGTGTACCAAGTGCACCACTGTAAGTGATAAAGTAGAATCTTAGTATCTGTGTAGATCTATGTATGAGAATAAGTAATTGAGACCATTTGAATATGTTACCTGGAATTTGACGGATCATCGAACCAAGCAACTTCCTGATGAACGATATTTTGAAATGACAGAGTACGAACACGCTCTATAAGCTTGCCACCAGCAATTCCAAACAAAAGGTATTCTGCTGGGATTGCAATGAATGATGCAAACCCCAGAACTACAGATATCAATGCCCAAAAGCTAGAATCTTTCCGCAGCTTATCTGGTGGCTCATAGAATGATTTTATAACGCCAGACATTAGTATGCCAAACAATGGGAAAATGACTCCATGCACCGATGCTGCTATAGCACCGAGCAGAAGAAATGGTACCTCCGGCTTGTTAAGATAAAAAAGACGTCCAATTGATGCTTTCTGATGAGTCTTCCCATTGGAAAGGTCGTCTTTGTTCTGTTCACCTGTGATTTCATCCTCATGCAACTCAACTGATAATCCTAAGGGGTTCTTGAAGGAGTATCTGTTGCTATTGCCAAAAGAATCTTTAGTCATTGACCGTCTATTTGACAAACTAGTGCTTTTTGATAAGGAATTGGGCACTCCAGAATCTTTTATTTTACGTCTTTCATCACCACGAGTTTCTTGTAGCCTAATAAGCTGTGAGTAAGCTCCATTGGGATCCTTCACTAATGTATGATGAGGACCTGTACATATAGGATATGTTTGTGGGGTGAATGAATCATCATAGGTTGACAATAGATATATCTAGAATGGAAAGAAAATGTATATTCAAGAGATTCTAACCTTGTTCCACTATTTTCCCTTGATGAACAACTGTGATGCAGTCAACATTCCTTACAGTGCTCAAACGATGAGCAACGACGAGTGTGGTTCTTTGTACCATTATTCTATTGAGTGCCTCCTGAACTATCCTCTCAGATTCTACATCTAATGCACTTGTTGCTTCATCTAGCAAAAGGATTTTTGGGTCTTTAAGGATGGCTCTCGCAATTGCAATTCTTTGTTTTTGTCCCCCGGAAAGCAGAGTGCCACGTTGGCCAACCAATGTATCGTAGCCCTGGTATGAAATTAAAATGTTGTTAATTTGAATTTCAAGAAGTCATTTGAAGCATGCAATCTTTATTTACATACATTTGGTAACTTGTCGATGAAGTTTGCTGCATTTGCAAGCTCGGCTGCTCTCTTGATCTCTTCAAGTGTTGCCTCTTCTTTACCATAGATTATGTTATCTTTAATGGAGGTCATAAACAGCAATGGTTCTTGGCTAACAAGGCCGATCTTCCCTCTTATCCAATCAAGATTCAGATTCTTGATGTTGACTCCATCTATCAAAACTTCACCAGCCTGTGGATCATAGAATCTTTCAACTAGGCTGATAACAGTTGACTTGCCACTTCCACTCTCTCCAACTATGGCCATTGTTGTTCCACTGGCTACTTGCAATGACAATCCATCTAATATTAACTGCCCGGGTCTTGCAGGGTAGCGAAAGTACAAATCCTTTAGTTCAACATCACCCTTGATATTTTCCATGATCATGCCGCTGGTATCATCTGAATCTATTTCAGGCTTCCTCTCAATCGTTTCGAACAGTCTGTATGCTGCAGATTGACCTTCCGCAATTGCAGAAATTGATGGTGTTGCATTACCTAATGAACTGTTACAAAAAATTGTCAAGTGCCAGGTTTAGGACATTAACATACCATATGCAATGGTCGCCTTTTCTATTTCTTGGCATGGAGTACAGTTTAAACTACTAGTCCTTCACATATGTATGCTTTGCTGAGGTAACATAAGATGAAGATAGAGCAATGTAAATAAAATAATTAGCATCCCGTGGAGGATTTGCAAGCTGGTTATCCGATGGATTATACCCATCTACTAAAAATGTAAACCAACAAGTGATTTGATTTGATTAAAGTTCATCTGTTCATGTGTTGTAGGTCAAAAAGTTTATTTGAACTTAGATACGTGGCATGTAGGTACAGTAGCATTACTAAATTAAATTTACACATATGACATGCAACATACTTGTAGCTTCGTCTAGGTGAATACTTCTTCGAAGCTTAAATTTTTCTCCACCTTTGCTTGTCTTTGTTATACAATTCTAATGATACTATGTATACCGTTTACAATTTCATTTTATAACTTATTTTTTTAATTAGGATTATTGTTCATATTTAGTATAAATAGTGTAGTTGATTTGTTTGCTAGAATTTGATAGTGCTATCTACAATATATAAGCTTGTCATATTTGTTGTTTGACGGAATGTTTTAGTTCTCACCAACACTAGAGTAATTTTAATTCAATACTACTTGAAACATAATGAGCTTTCTCACCAATACTAGAGTAATATTTTAGTTCCCTTTGAAGTAGCTTCGACAATATCTAGCGATTGCCGTTAGAGCTTTCTTGGGATTCATGGGACCGTGCTATGAGGTTACAATAATTGCAATTTACACCTGTTCTAAAATTGTGCTTCCAGTGGTCGATTGGGTTGATCTTTTTAGAAAGAGTATTTTTTTTTCATATATAATCTGATCCAAAATAAATAGCAATTTAGATCATTCTATTTTTCTTTTGAATTTATGGAGATTTTTTTAGGATTATTGTTGAATTTCTTTTACCTCAAAGGGAAGGAGGCACCTTGAATCTCGTGGGCTATTTGTTTTTATAAAACAATTATTAACCTTGAGCTCAAGCATTACCAATTTACATTATTTACCACTAAACATAAATAAGTAAACAAATATTAACTATCTAAAGGTCATCTCTGAACACTCCTTAAAAGGAACATCAAACTGCCATGTAAAGTTCCTTACATAATTTACAGAAAAATATGTATGCGCAGGTCATCCGTAAGAGAGAAGGTTATCTAGAATTTTAAATTTTGGTATATAATGTATATATTTCCTTCCATTCAAGTAGTCCTTCAATTTATATACAACAAATATTACTACTTCTCAGCAAAGGTAGTTGCAATGTAAAAAATTCAGAAACTCACGTTGCGCCAGTCAATACAGCAAACAATATAGTGAGGATCTTCCCTCCGGTATAACCTTTGTCAATGATCAGCTTTCCTCCATACCAGAAGGCTAGACCATAACTGCTAAATAAGACGCAGAAGACAGAGCCCATGCCGAACCCGTTGACAAGGCCTTCCTCAACAACAGTCTTGTATGCACTTTTTATGAATTTATTGTACATTTCTATAGCTTTCTTCTCGCCATTGAAGGACACAACCTGTTTACACGAGTGTTGCTAAATTATGTTTACCACAATTTATATGATCTGAGATAATTGATGGATAACTGATATATTTGAACTCACCGTTCTAATAGATCCAATTGTCTGTTCAACTGTGTCTGCAGCATCACTATACGATGTTAGTCGCTTGCTGGAAACCCGGGTTAGCAGCTGTGAAGACACTGCACCAGTGATAGCAATTAGTGGTAGTGATGTTAGCATGACAAGAGTTAGGAGCCAGCCTTTTGTGAATGCTATGATAAAACCCCCAAAGAAGGCAGATGCAAGTTGCACAAGCTTCCCTGCCTGTAAATCAGAATGTACGAATGTCAGCACCGGCAGCACTAGGTGGGCTGCATAGAATGTACGAACTTCTTTCTTTGCTACTACAAATGAAGTATTACCTTCTCACCAAGAGCATCTTGAATCATGACCGTATCGCTAGACATTCTAGAAACTGCTTCACCAGTTGTCATTTCTGTGTCGAAGAATGCAATATCTTGTCTCAGAACAGATTTCAGGTACAAAGAACGGATGCGGGCTGACTGCCTTTCTCCTGCCATTGTCCAGCATGCCACCTCTGGAAGAAAATGAAGGGTGAACCTCTTTTACTAACATCTCTACCATTAGCATATAATTTAACTAAACATATCCAACTATTAGGAATTCACTTGGTACTTCTCATGGAATGAATACATGATAACTGATGACGATTGCTCTATTATGATTATTGTATCTTCATGTTCCTTAGAGAGAACAAATTTGTGTCATTTTTTATTAAGACGGCGCCGAGAAGGTGGCGGCATCCACAGCTAACTAAACGCAAACGCAGCACTATATGATTGCACATCACTGTTTCGTTTCCTCACTGCTTGCCAATTTTATATCTTTGAAATGCAGTTGATTTTGATATTTATAGGTTTATAGAGTACCGGTTCCCCATGGAGTTTCCCCCGCAAAAAAAGAAAGATCCCCATGGAGTTTCCACGGAGAAGCCGGTTTCCATGTGATATTAAATAACCTTGTTAATTATCCTCTGCAGTTTAGTTTGTTTGAATATGTTATATACTGAGTGTATAACTATCTTTTGGTGTGTACTATTGCTTAACATCTAAAGTTTCATTGACAGAAAACATGCATTCTGAGAATTGAATGGAAATCCCACTTACGAAGAAAGGAAGCAACTGCTGTCCCAATGCCCAGATATATGAAGTTGAGAACAACCTGAAGATCAGAAGAATATTCTTTGTTAACTCGTCTAGCCACTCTTCAAGTTAAGTGATCACCATAAGCCATGGCGCACCTTGGTGACTGCGCGGAGGACGGTGCTGGTCGTGCTCTGGCCGAAGGAGTTGATGACGTCTCCAAAGAGGACCGATATGAGGGGCTCCGACACGCCGTTGCCCACCGCCCCGAGCGAGCCGACCACCATGAGCAGCATGTCGAGGCGGTTGGCGTACCTGAACATGCCGAGCAACGGCACCTTCTTCTCCGGCCGGCCATCTTTTCCGCCGTGGCGTGCTCCTTCTCCCCTACCACCTTCTGCTGTCGCGTCCATTTCCTGGCTGCTACTTGTTCTGCTGATGAGCCCGGCCGCACTGCGCCGTGTGTAGTTCCTGTCCCCGGGGGTGGTGGAGGCACTATATATACGCATCTTGCCGGCCGCCCAGAGTGCTTTGACTGTTGTTGAGCTGGTTGAGTGCTCCGGTGCTGGAAGCGACCGGGAAAGTTTGCCATGGAAAATTACACGCATTACGTTTCGGCATGTGATTCATTATAGGAAAATTCAAAACTCTTGCTGGTGCAGGTGCGACAGTTCAAGATTCATGGCATACTTTTGTGCGCTGCGTCAGCGTAGTCAGTCGGATGGATTGCATTAATCTTGTGACCTAAGGTGCGCTAAGCTAGCTGGGCTCTCTGGTGTTCACAGATAAGAGCTCTTGGAAAAAAAAGTTTAAGTTTTTCTTGTTGACAGTACTGTAGTACATGTTGATATGACCATGGAAACTTCATCAAAGGACTAATACGGATATATTCGTGAGTATGCATTTTTGGAGCGCAGCTGCCAGTGGGCACTTTATTTTGAATAGTTCAAAATTTACGTTTTGAGGTTTTCAAAAGATGCTAAAACAAATCCTGCATGGCAATATGGATGCATCTAGTCCGTTTGAGCAGGGAGTACGTTTTTTTGTGCTCACTGGCACCAGTAGTACGACGGACATTTTGGCCCGGCGCAGGTTCTCTGTGCAGACGTCAGCACAGACGCTGCTGCAGCAAACTTGGGCACAACGTCTCGACGACACCATCCGGACGCCTTGGGTATGCACGGTTAAAGAGCACGAGGCGGTTTGTTCCTTTGTACTACAGTACATGTCTGCTTCCCATCCAAGAAGGTGTAGCCCGTAGTCGCGACCCACAGAGCTTGGAGAATCGTCTAACTATTCTTGAGGGCCCACTCACCAATAACGGACGGCAGGCGTTCCTTGGGTGCCAAGCATGCACCGCACGTGGTCCCTTACTTTTCGGGAGGTGCCGGCCTAACTAGTCCACACACGAGTCCGTCCTTGACTTTGCTTGTTTTGTTCATCACCTTCGACCGCCAATCAGCATTTGTTCTCCGAGCATCTACACCCGGACGTCTCGAATCCGTCTCAAACGCTCGGATAGAAGACCCGATCAGAAACCGGTCATAAAAAATCGATAGTTGGACGTCCTAAATGGATCTCAAACGCTTGGGTTGGTCGGCACCTCGTATCCAACCCAAATATTGGGCGGATATGAGAGGCCCGGGCAGTCGGGCATGACCGGGTGCATCCGCCACGTCAGACTGACGGTCGGGTCCCACACGAAATAGCTCGGAAACCCAGCTGTTCGACGGGCATCTCCTCCGTCGAGACATGGCGCCGCTCCGGCGGGCCGCTTGCCCTAGCCTAGCTATTTAAGCCGACCGTCGGCATCGAAACCCTATCCATATGCATTTCCCCTCTCACGTCCGCCGCCTCCGCCACTTTCCGCTCGTCGTCCGCCACTTTCAGCACACCGCCCATTACTTTCACCTAGTAGCCATGCCCCCATGTCGCCGGGCATCGGCTTTAGCTCCTTGAGCAGATCTGGGCAAGACGCGAAGCCCGGATCGCCGTGGGGCTACCTCCGGATCCACCGCATTCGAAGAGGACTGGGAGGAGGAGGAGGAGGTAGGGGAAGCCGACAGGGAGGAGGAGGAGGACATGGGCGATGCTGGGGTTGCGGATTGCGAACGAAGCAGCAGGCCATACTCGATTCCCTCCGGTCGGAATCGGCGGCGGAGGCCAGGTGCCGTCATCTGTAGAAGGTGGAGGCGGAGGACGCCGCAGACGTCGACGACATGCTCGCGCATATGGGTGAGGAGGAGTCGGAGCCCTCTGATGAGCCCAACTACCAAGCACCCGGCACGGACGCCGTGGACATCTCTGACGACGAAGTGTAGTTTAGAATAGTACATATGTTATCTTTTGCATGATTGTATGAATTTAGAGGATGACATATGAGGTACTCGGATGCAAAACAACAAATATGAGGCGTGACCGGTGTCGTGTCCGCGGGCGTTTGAGGGGCCGGATTTGGTGTCCGCGGTTGTAGATACTCTAAGAGCATCTACAGCCGGACTTGACAAATCCGACCAATCACCTTCGACCTTCGATCAACATTTGTTTTCCGTAAGAACGTCTACAACCATACTTGGCAAATCTGGCCCCTCAAATGCCCGCGAACGCGCACTAACCGGTCACATCTCAAATTTTCTTTCTCACAGCCGGACACCTCAATTAGCATACCTCAAATCCGTACAAACTCATGCAACTATGTAAACGATGTAACACACACCATCCGGCTACTACATCAAGACATGCAATCGGACTACCAAAATTTGGCATGTTCTACCTGCCCTTGCCCTTCCCGACGCCCTTGTCGTTCATCTCACAGAAGTAGCGGCCGAAGACACGGTATGGATCAAGCCGGTTCTGCTCTTCACCGGAGTTGTCCGACCCGTCGCTCCACTCCTTCTCCTCCTTGGGGGCAGGCATGACATGGCACAGACCGCTTGATTATGCTCTCGGGCGAGGGTGCACGTGTTCCTCTGTGAGCGTAGATGACTTCCTCCTCTGCGACATCCCACGTCATCGCATCCGCCGCCTTCGCCACCGTCATGTAGGCCGCAAGGCAGGCCTGCCCCCCCCGCATCCTCTCATTCCCATGACGGGCACACCGGTCCCGGTAGGACTCATGCTCGAGCGGACCGGTGATGGGGAAAGGGAGATTCGAAGGCTCCTGGGAGGACCGCGATGATCCATCCCGAGAGGATCCGAGCGCCCAATGCACCATCTCAATGGACTTCCGCCGGACAGAATCCCCCATTGGCCGGGCGTAGTCCTCCCGGGAGTGGCGGAGTACAATGCGGACCCCCATTGCCTCCTCCAATCCACACGGGACGACATCCTAGTCGATGGATCTGAGATGGTCGGAGTCAGATCCGCTGCCCGCCATGCCGGGAAAGGCTGGAAATCGCCATACGGGAGCTTGGGGTGTAGTGGAGTGGCTAGGTTTTAGTCCAGGGAGTGGACGGGGACGAATATATGCGGGGTAGGGTGGGCCAGCGTGGGCCGAGTCCGACGTGGCGGATGCGCTCGGTCGCGCCCGGGCCTCCCCATATCTGCCTCATATCTGGGCTGGAAATGTGGGGAGCCGGTCAACATGGGTGTTTGAGACCGATTTGAGGTGCCCGTCTGGGTTCTGTTTTTACTGGTCAGTGACCGGGCCGTCCGCCCGGGCATATGAGGGGTTTTTGAGGTGCCCGGTTGTAGATGCTCTAAGGGGATCATCATATTAGTACTCGACAAGAGACTCTTTGTGTGGTGTAAGAGGATCTACACCCATGTGCCTCAAACTAGTCTCAAACGTCTGGACAGACGACGCAGTCACTAACCGTTAAAAAAAATGACCCATTCAGCCGCCTCCAACCGGTCTCAAACGCTCGGGCTGACCGACACCCCTCATGTCTAGCCCAAATCTAGGGCGGATATGGGGTGGCCCGACCATGTCAGCCCGGCTCACCGGCGGCCCCAACCCGTCCTCACAAAAAAAAATCAAGAACCCTTACACTCATTTCGCTTTGCTCCATCTCTTCTACCCATTTCTACGGCGAGCATGTCGAGCTCCCGCAGCCGCTCTGACAGCTCTGTCGATGACGCGGATGAGTTGGCCCTCCGCATTGCCATGGAGCGGTCGCAGGTGGACACGGGGGCATTTCCAGATTTGCTCCGTCGCCGCTCACCTGCTGATGCAGCCCCGGTGCTGGAGCTGGCACCTTCGGGCCCGTGTGCAGGTCCCGGGAAGGCTACTCAATCCCGTCGCCCCTCCCCTCCGATCGTTGCTCCGCAAGGACCGCGGTAGTTTCTTGTGCCCACTCCACCAGCGCCGCGGATGCTGATACGTCTCCAACGT
>CBMN010038405.1:0-13956 GCA_000582825.1 Hordeum pubiflorum
CTAGGGCATATTTCCAACAAGGCGAGGGCGCCAACATTACTACCCTGTCGGTCGACCGGGAGCCAGTGGTATTCGGTCATAGTGAAGGCAGACATGCCTTCCTTAGAGCTCGCGAACACGCGCAAGCGCCTCCTACAATACCTCGGTCCTGATGGCAGCAACACGTTGTCAGACACCATGACAACGGGCGACAAGGCGGCATCTGAGCCCACATGGTAGGAGGGGCGCGACGCGGCTCGCCGGACTGCATTCACAAAGTCGGACGTGGTGTCGGACTGGATGCTCGCTGACCCTGACCTCGCGTTTACCTGGGCCGAGGACCGGTCCAGGACCACTGCCACAGAGATGTCGGTCCGACGGCGGCGGCGGAGGGTTAGCGATCAGCTCGTTAAAGTGTGGTTGGTCGAGTCCGAGCGCACCGCACGTGCCCTCGGTAACAAGGGCAAGGCGTTCGCGGTCAACCGTCGCCGCCCACGGGAAGTGTCCAAGCACCAGCGCTAGGCGGGTGCCGATCAGGTTTGCCGGCCGCCTATGCACCATTCCTTGGTTGAAGGACCGCAATGACGATGACTGATGGCGACAACGATGCAGGTGCCGCCAGCCAAGGCGGCCATGCGTTCGAGGTCACTGTCCGGTACCTCCCGTAGCATAGTTTTTATTTTAGTTTATTATTAGGTGAACCTGTTAATATCGTTAGATTTGAATGTAATGTGTGAAACTTTTTATCAAATTTGTCTGGTTTGCATGATGTTCGTCATTTTTTGTACTCTTCCTTGAACTAACACGAACGTTTGAAAGTTATAGGGATGTGTCCGTCGACATTTGGTGTGTTCGATTTGATGATCTGCGATGAAGTTGCCCTATAAGACAATGAACAAATTACTTTCAGCGACCGTCTGAAACGATCTCGTGGCGACGCGGGTCATGTGTCGGCGCCGTAGTTTCACGGAAGCTCTCGATCGGACTAAATATAAGATTTTTTTCCTCTGTCGGGAAGCTCTTTCCTTTCACACGCTGTTTGTCCTTTTGAGAACCTGACCTGCCGCTTTGGACTGTGCCAAGTTCGCCTGTCGCAGTGTCCCGTTTGCCTTTGACAAACAGCCGCACGCTTCTAAAGCTTTGTCCTGTTGCATTGCATGCCACCTCCCTTTGCCTCCCTACCTAGCTCGCCTCCTATATATACACAACAAGCCCTGTTCCTACATCCACCACCAGCTCAACTGCGCCTCAACTCCAGCTGCGAGGAACAGCAGAGTTATCCGGGAAAGATTAGCTGTCATTTGCGACCATGATCAAGCTGAGGTGCCCCAACCCCAAGAGGCTCTTCAGGAGGAGCTCCTCCAAGATCAGCAGGTCTAGTAGCAGCAGCAGCAGCAGCAGCGGCGGCGACAACGGCAGCGATGCCTCCGGTGGCATCCGTGGCGGCGGCGGCAGCGGAGAGATCGAGTGGGAGGTGCGGCCAGGGGGCATGCTGGTGCAGAGGAGGGACGGCAGGGGGGACGTGGAGGTCATCACCATCAGGGTGGCCACCGGCTACTCCTGGCACCAGGTCTCCATTGGAGCCACCTGCACTTTTGGTGAGTAACAGTACTATATTGCAAAGCTAACAGAAGTTGATTAGATTTGTTAGAGAATATATGGACATCACTGGTGTCTGATTGGTAGAACGTGTTCTTGGATAGTTGGTTCATTTGGTCACGATTCCCTTCGGGGCTTCTCTCATATGCTAGTAAGCCCATCTTTTTGTGCTAAAGTTAGGTGAATATTGCTCAAGCTCTTTTTTTTTTTTGCTCGATGAGTGATCGTGGGTGTAGCATGCATGCACACTGCCACTCCTTTACATAATTCAGTTGTTAGGACAATAATCTGTACAATTTCAGACAACTTGATCTTATCATGGATTTGTGAAGATATATGCATGTCCATTAGCAAGGTCTCCTGGCTTGCAGTAATAAAACTACTGATGGCCAGGGCTGTGCCACCGTCTTCTTTCTACCAGCTCCATGAGTAGAGTAAGAGTACTAAATCATACCGTCGTTCGTCGTCCTTGTGATTATTTTAAAAGAATGCACGGACCTGGAGACTGGAAGGCTTCCTGCCCTGCCAGCGCAATCCATTTTTCTATCACTGAAAAACGTACACACGATGATTCAGAGTAGGAACCTGAGTGGAACTTTCCTCCATCTTGTTTGCTAGTAGTAGTACAAATCACAGCAGTGTTTTTTTAATCACTGAATATAGTAAATCAAATACATTTCATTGGATCGAGGTCTAACATGTGTTTTGAAAAATTTATTTATTCAGGTGAGCTAAAGGTGGTAGTGTCTATGGTGACGGGCTTGGAGCCGAGGGAGCAGAGGCTGCTGTTCAGGGGCAAGGAGAGGGAGGACAGCGACCACCTCCACATGGTTGGGTTGAGGGACAAAGACAAGGTGCTGCTCCTTGAGGATCCTGCCCTCAAGGACATCAAGCTTCGGGCCGCTCTCGCGGCCCGGTCCGTGCAGAGCCCATATCAGACTTTTATCAAGGTGTAGGCCGGTCTGCCTCGCCCACCACGCTAACACTGTAGGGTAAATCGACCACACCATCAGGCACCAGCTAGTCAGGTATCACAAGAGTTGCTCACAAAAAGCATATCTCGTAGCCTGATGCATGGCGTGGTTCGCTGCTGTTGATCAGTACTTGAGTACCACTCCATGGAACGGAAGGGCAAATGGCCCCCTCGTGTGAGAGTTAGAGAACTACCAACTTTCAATTAATTATAATAGCATGGTTATGCAATTTGTAGCTAGTTACAAGTTTAAGTTACTTTCTACTAGATGCTCGAAGGAGTTGCAAGTCTAACTGTGGATGTCAGGCGTGGTATTAAGTTAGAGCATCTCCAACAGTTGCCCTATTTTAGGTTGGAGAGTGCAATCTTGGATGGGGCATGTGAGCTGTGGCATGGTGTGGGCCAAATGGAGTTGTTTGCTACATGTAATTCTGTTGTGGATGAGATGTATCAATGTATCATGACCCAAGATGTCATGAGACGGTGACGGCTACATGTAATCCTTCCCCTGCACCCGGGTGAAAACCCACAGCCTTGGCTGGGCGGCGACAGTGCCACGGCTCCATCACCTTCTTGAAGGCGCCGCTTCAGGTCTGCGGGGAGGCGGGTCGGCTGCAGCGTAGGCGTTCTTGGTGGCGGCGGTTCTTTCTTCAGTGGTGGTGATTCGTCATGGGCGGCCGATTTCCTCTTCAAGACGTCATGCCCTCCTCGCCATATGGTCTAGTCGGTCCGGCGGGTCGACGCCCTTGGCCTGGCGAGAGGGGATAGTGGTCCCCTCTACGGCGACTTGGACGTGTCAGCGGCGGAGGGATCGTGTCCTTGGTGAGGTCTGGCTCTCGTGGTGACTGCGGTGCCCAACTCTTCGTAGTGTCTTCCTGAGGCGCTCTCGTCCAGTGGCTAGTGTCTTCGGCGTGCTCTTTGTTGTGGGTTGCGGCTTGTGTCTTCGGCTTGCTTGGAGTGGTGGTCGCGCTCAGTGCCTCCTTCTTCCTGCTTGCTCTAGAGGGAGCAAGCCCCACTTCGTCGTCGGTGTGTCACCGGCGAGATCTTTTCCTTTGGCGCGACCCTATCAAGCCCTTTTAGAACCCAAGTTGTAGCCTTTCTTCTTTGGCAGTTGCATTTTAGCCTTCATTCAGCACCATGTATCTGTTGCTTTGGGGTTGCATCCCCAATTTGTTTGCTTGTTTATGTTTGTTGTTCCTCGTTGTAATCCCGGCTGGTTGATGGCTTTGTTAATTCAAAGTCGGGCGAGGTTCGAGCCTTTTCTCGGGCTCGGCCTGTGCCTTTCCTCTAAAAAAAGATGTCATGAGACCACATTTTTGTGGTCCTTCTTCCATTAAGATCTTTTTTCCCGAGTTGGCACTAGATGTTAACAGTGTTTGCATTGTACATGAACAACATCAACTGTCCAGTAATGTACGTGGATTATATGATAATGAGATGTAAACTCAAGTTACTGATGGGCAAGGTACGATTTTACCCAGGATTGGGCCCATGCGGTGCAAGTAAAAACTCTAATCTTGCTTGTGTTATATTAGTCCACCGACTTTGGCACGAAGTCACTCGGAAATTTGGTGGTCGATCTTGGCGGGTTGTCTAAGATTTAATCTAATCTAAGTGAAAACTAGGGCTTCGGTTCGGTCATCTTGACTGTCATGAAATCCTGATCCTGGTCTTGGTGCGTGGGTATTTATACCCTCTGTTCGGTCGGTTTGATCCCTTCAGATCTTGGTCTCCTTGTTGTGAACAACTTGGTTCTTCCTTCGTTGGAGCAAGGTCTGCCTCCTTTTGAGGAGTTCGAGGGGTACTTGTCTCCCGTGTTTCCTTGACAGGCGTGAACTCCCCACGGGGGTGGACTACAATTTTCAAGAAGGACTCCTTGGACTCGTAGGCGACTTGTCATGGTCCGATCCCACCACTCACCCACAGAGATCATGCATCACCCTTAGTAGTTGGGCTAGGATTTGGCACTAATGTGGCATTGCAAAAGAGGATGTTCGCGTTGGATCACTAGGGAGTGGCTGGAAGGAGAAAGAGAGGTTTTTATGTGGTATACATGTTCTTGTTGGAGGAGGATCTAGCAATGGCCGTAGAAGAGACATGGAATCTGAAGTTCGAACTGCCTAGTTTGATGAGAAGGAACTCGGCAGCGCAACCTCCAAAAATAGCATTAGGATAGAGTGCTCTCTGCCAAGTAGATGCATTGCCATTGAGACTGCTCCAGTATGAGTGAGGTGATGGGAGTACGAAACCCTAGGAGATCTACTCTTAGAAGTCGATGCCAATAGCATTGTTGACACTAGTTAAGCGGTGTTTGGCGACTTGCCCTATGTTGATGTGGAGAGGGTCATCGGGGACCACAGTAGTGGTGGCCGGAAGGAAGGTGGGGTGGGCTAGTGGGAGTGGTTCTAGCTGGGGGGTGAGTAGGAAGGGGCGCCGCCGGAGTGATAACCTACACCGATGAGCTATGTTAGTCGATGGGGTGAAGGGGAGCGCGGGATGGGTGATGAGTGAGCGGTTGTGACGCATGTCATCGATGGCGCCGACACCATGTCGTCCCGAGAAACCTCCACCGCACAATTGTTATCTGTAGAATGATGGGACCCACCACCAATGTGCAGAAGGTCGATGACACGACAACTTCATATACAAGTGGGACGACCCTCACTTCAGTGTCACATGTGGGTGGAAAAATCATCAAATGTCCGCAACCATGTCCAGACATGTCCGTAGACAGCCATTCGGGCAGAGTCCGTCCAACTAGAGAGTCACCAAATGTTAAGAAGACGCCAATTTTTCATTGATTTTAGGATTATTTGTTTATGTAGCAAAAGATCCCTGAAAACTAAAGTGGAGTCAAACTCTATCTACTCATCTACGTCGGAGGTAAGGTCGATGACCACCACACCGGACGGTTCAGCCTCGTCATCATGCTGCTCCAACGCCTCATCGTCCTCGACCTCCAACTCCTCAAAGAGACGGACACGTGATGCATGTCCAACGTATATATAATTTCTGTATGTTTCATGCCTATTAACCCTTAATTATGCATTATTTTAAACCTTTTTGGCGGACTAACATATCAATTCATCACCGAGTGCCACTTCTTGTTTTTTGTAGTTTTTGATTTAAGGAGAATAAAAATACCAAAAGTCCCGAAAAAATTCTGAGAAAATTTGGGAGAAAGTTTCAGTTCACCATAGAATGAGCATGCCAGGCCCCAGACCTGTGGTAGACCATGGCGCAGGCTCCCCGTGTAGGCGTCCATGCCCAAGGGTGCCTACACTAGGTGCCTTCGGACCCTAGGGGTCCCCTCGGGTGGCTATGCTCCTCAATGGCTTTAATAGCCCTAAAACTCAACCATGATTTCTCGTCCATTTTTTCACCACACCAGTTCAAGTTCTGAGGAAATCATCGTTTTCAGGCCTGATCTGATACTTTGCTAGAGGGGGAATTCATCTCCATCATCACCGACATTGATCCTCGCACCCCAATATTAGTTTTCGGTAGTCCACCCCGTGAACTTCGGGTTAATGTTAGTAGTCAATATATAATCTGTCCACTTTGTAGTTCAATACAGTAGTCATATGAGATGCCCTACATGATTAGGATTAATTTTGTGTAAACTCTAGAGGTGATGTTCTTTATGGATGCCTTTGTGTTTGATTTATAGATGTATATTTATCTCTGGTTAATTTTCTAATCTTGGCCATTTTAGATTGGTAATCTGTAGAGGGAGGGTGTGCATTAGTTAGGTTCATCCTTACAAGTCAATTGTAGTGATAGAAATTGGCAAATGCTTGTATTGTATGTTTGTGACTAAGGATAATTGTTTGTATGAGGACTGAAATTATTCATGCAAAAAACAATATGTCATCTTTCTTAGTGCAATTATCTGTGTTTACATTCAATACATGGATGGTACATAGAAAAGCTATAGATACAGAAAGGGTCTCGGTCTACATCATTATAGAAGTACTGCATATAGAATACCAACACATCTCATATGTTTGGCATGATCATGAAATCTTGCATTGTGCACTTCTTCACACGATTACATTACTTACCGCAATTTTATGTATTGGAGAGTTACACTTGTTGAACCTAGCTATGGACCCTGGTCCAATTTTTAGCATAAGAATCACCTTCCAAAAACTTCTATACTCATTTTTCTTTATTCTTTATTCCTAAAATACAAAATATTATCTACCCCATTATTGAATAATTATCTTGTTCAACTAGCAAAACTAGCAAGGTTGTCACCCTTGTTAGCATTGTTTGACACAAGTGAAGTTTTATTTGTGTTGCACAAAATTACCCCTGTTACATGACATAGTTATCTCCACGTATTGATAACTTTATTTGTCACTAAGGGAAAAGATACCACTTGCTACAAACTCCTGCACTGGAGAGCCCAAGATCATTGCTATCTCCATTAAGAATTAGCAGCAACAGGCCAAAATACTGGCGCCACTATCGGGGAGGTATAAGTTCTATAATAGGTTATGTATCACTTTGATTCTCTTCCTTGTTTTGTATCTTGTTTAGTTGTAGTTTTTTCCATACTAGTGTTTTTGTCTTGAAAAACTCAAAAAAAAAAAAAATTAGCACCTAGTTACAATTTGTTTAGTAGTTTTAATGCGTACATCAATACAAACACGAAGTTTTGTGACTTATCTACTAACAAAAAAAATGATCTCATGAGTATATAAATGACACCACCTACCAATAATGTTGAATCCTATGATATTAGCCCCGCTCTGCTCAACTTGGTCATGAATGATCAATTTTTTGGTTCATTTAGTTAAGATGCTCGTTTACAAAACCCAGCTGGATTTTTTGACATGGAAAAATGTAAAGATGGAGAGGTTGGTTATGTGAAACTAAAATTGTTTCCCTTCTCACTACAATCTAGAACTAAAGAATGGTTGCAATGTTTTACTAAAGGGTATCATTGATTCATGGAATAAGCGTAAGGAACTTTTCACTGGAAAATATTATCCTTCTGATAATATAATATAAATTAGAATACTAGTTTTAAATTTAGACAAAATGATAATGAACATTTAGCTCAATAATGGGAAAGAATTAAAAATATGCTTAGAAATTGGCAAGCCATGGACTAGATGATTGGCTAATGCTTCACATCTTTTATTTTGAAATTATTGTTATGCCAACAAATCTTTTAGGTTCTGTTGCAGGTGAAACTTTATGGACATGCCTGTTAAATTTCTTTTGGACAAAACGATGTCAAACTAAGCCCAATGGCATAGTGAGAGAGCTCTGGCAACAAAGAAGGCATACTCTACTGAGTAAGTTGGTAGCTTGAATGAGAAAAATTATATGATTATGTTCCTATTGTCCATGAAATACAATGCTTCTAGTTCCATTGATGTTGCTATTGTTCGTATGGTTGAACAAAACAAATATAATGTCAATGATAATTTTATTGCTAGAAATAATTCTGATAACAATGCTTATAGAAACAATTATGGTTATATGGTAAATGTTGTTTTGTTTTCTATTGTTTCTTGTTCTTGCAAAAATTCTTGAGGCTTACTACAACATGACTTAATTTGACATGATTTTTCTTATTGAACAAGCAGCATACGTCTAGTATTTACCCTATTTTTTTGGATTTTTTGGTGCTGAAAGTGTCCTGATTAATTGTGTATTTTAGCATAAGAATCAACTTCTAAAATCTTCTATAAAACATTTAATTTCCAGTTTTGTTTCATTTTGTAATTAAAATTAGTATCTACTACATTATCTTTTAATTATCTTGTGCAACTAGCAAGGTTAACACCCTTGTTATCACTGATGTGGACACACAAGGAGCGGTTACCTCCACGGATTGATATCTTGGTTTCTCACCGAAGGAAAAAATTGTCGCTCGCTATAAACTCCAACACCAAGGAGCCCAACATTGTTGCTATCTACATTAAGAACTAGCAGTAGCACGCCACATTTCGATGACGCGGAGCTGCCGGTGCCCGTGGGACGTCGTGCAGGCGCTCTGTAAGGACGTGAGCACCGCCCGGTTCATGTCGACGATGCCCGGATCCGCCTTAACCATGGTCGTGATGGCAATGTCGGACACGCACTCCGTGTCGAGCTGAGCCTCCGCCAATTGGTGCTCCTCCAAGAGCGCTAGGTTGTACTGCTTCTTTGCATGCAACAATATTGAACCTGGCATTGGTGCGGCGTCAACGACCATTGCATCCTCCTCTGCGGGTGTCGCCTTCTCTGTTGTGGGCTACTCTAGCTCCTCGACCTCTGTCATGGCCATGGGGTCGTCGTCCTCCTCCTCCACCTCTTTCTCCTCTCAGCTTGACTCCGGAGAGCTCGAAGGTTGGCACGCCTTAATGCGGGCCTAACGGTGGGTGTCTGCTACGTGGACCTCTGCCGTGATTTCAGCGCGACACCCCGGAAATAGCTGCTTCAACTAGGAAGCCATGGGGCCAAACACTGAGACAATAGATGTTAGACACAGATGCAAACTAGGGGTGGTCGGACGGCGGACGACGGCTCAGACGGTGGGGGAAGGGACTCAGAGGTTGGTTTTGAGGTGTGGTCAACCGGATTTAAATAACCGAGGTAGGCACGGAGCGGCGGAGGCGTGAATGCGGGTAGCCGGAATAGGCTTCTCGGACAAAGCGAGAGGGTGAATGAGGGTAGGCGGCCGGTCAATCACGTTCGGTGTGAAGGCGGATAGACGGACGGCCGGCCATGTTGGACGTGATTACGTGAATGCGTGGAGTGTTCTAGAGTCAAATCGCCGGATAGGGTTCTTGGGTGGGTTTGAGATGTCAAAGTCTAACGTAGCAGACGTCGGGGGCCGTTTGTGGGATTTCGAACATATGAACAACTCCAACCCCGATTTGATGATCCACGTTGGAAACCTAAAATGGCCCGAACGGCCGAGTTCAGACATTTATGAGTGTTTTCATGATTCGTCACGGAGATCCCCTAACATTTCCTCTTTTATAATCTCAGATGGCCATGTATCACATGGATCGGCATGCCTGCGTGGCGCGATATCCGGCAAACCATACATGCACCTGCTGCATCATCAGGTCGATCGAGCCACCAGCCAAGATCGCCGCCGCAGACGACGGGGCCGTGGAATCCGAATCGATGCAAGGCGCCGGCCGCGCGCATGTGGCTTCAGAGCCTCCGTGTCAAGGAGACACAGGCTCAGCTCGAGAATAATGCAGTTTCGGAGGCACCAGGATAAACCAAAGAGCATCGTCGCTGCTAGTTTATGCTGCACACGTTCGATAGATTGCTCTCCGCAATCCACATCGTATGCATGTGGGCATGTGGCTGGTGGAGTAGATCCTTGGAAGCTAGTACTAGTAATTATATCACGTAAGACACGAACTGGGAAGATGCTAATGCATGCGTGATGATGAGTTAGGTGGTAATCTCGATCGTCTCTAGAGGATCGATGTCGGGTAGCTAGCTGTGCAATTGGTACTTTGAAATGGGTCTAGTAGCTTGTTTTGATTCGGTCCGGAGGACTGTTTTTTTCTTAATTAAGGTTGGTGGTTTTTTCGGTTTCATACCTGACTGACCGGCCGGGGTTAATTGAGCCAGGGCACCTGCATCTGTGCTAACCAAACCAAAGCAACTAATCACATATGAGATGTGCAACGCTGATGACTGATCTCATGAATTAAGCAGTGTAAATAAAAAAAAATCATTGTCAAAACCGTGAAGTACCTTTTGTTAAACACACCATATATCCTTCCTTTTCCATGACTTCACGTCTGATTGTTAAGCTCATAATCTCAGCTGATTGGCATAGAGAAACTAGTTTGCTTATACTCCCTCCGTCCCTAAATATAATCTTTTTTGAAATTTCACTACGGACTACATATGGATGCATATAGACATATTTTGGAGTGTAAATTCATTCATTTTATTTTGTATGTAGTCGGCAGTGAAATCTCTAAAACGATTTATATATAGAAACGGAGGGAGTATATGCTATCTTTATTTGTTCAGTGCAAGCCAGCCGGGTTATACCTTTACGTGTATAAATGATTGTCATTGTCATATTAGAAAGATATAAAAGCAGTACACCTCTATCAAGAAAAGAAGGAACTTAAACAAAACCTGAGGGAATCCAACCAAATACTGGAGTGCTGCTATACAGGTACTACCCCTAGGGCCTACTGGCTAGCTATCAATTGTGTTGATGGTAATTGCACGTACAGTCTCGTCTCAATCATCACGCCATCAAACTCTTTTTGCCCCTGTGCATGCTGTGCGTGCTCATCAGCCGCGAGACACAAGCCGGGAAAACTTGCGACCAACTGCCATTACAATAATCCCGGTAGGTTTGTGTCCTAACCGACCACCCTAATCATCGCATCATCCGTTTTTGCCAACCCCCATGTGCTTAGTTCCATTGCGCGCGCACTGCAGCATCCATAATCCATGGATATGTATGCATGGCGGTGATGCGACTCCCAAAACATTTCACTCACTTTAACTTACACAGAGGTGGCCTGAGAGCATCTGACTTGGCAAATCCGGCCATTTATACGTCGGCGGATGTTAGAGATACGACACGCAATCAATACGATGAAGAACAAAATCAAGCAAAGGGACACAAGATTTTAACGTGGAAAACCCCTCCAACACGAAGGGGAAAAAACTACGGGCGACAGCCAGTCAAACTTCACTACGATCGGGAGAGGTTACAAATGTCGGGGATTTACAACCGATCGACTTATCCCGTGCGGCTTACAAGAGGTATATATAACACAGATGTCCTAGGTCAACTCTGGGCCCCGCTCCGCTCGCTCGTCAGAAGTTGGCCTATCTCTTTATATTGGAATTTGGAGCATAACATAACAGCGGACGGGACCAGACGCGTCCGCGAACACTGACCGGATACTCTTTAAATCCGCGCCTTCTCACCCGCGTATCTCATATTCCGAACCCTATATCCATACAAATTCATGCAACGTACTACGTAGATCACCAAACGACCAAAATTGATAGAAAACGGGCATATAAATTGATACCAAACAGGCATAATTCACATAAACATCACCAAAAGATCACCAAACGGGCATAAGTCACACAGTTCAACAATCCGGCACATTATAACTACATACTAGAACTAGACTATAAACACGAGAGGGCAAGCTTCACCACTTTCTCGCCGGCTTTTGCCCTTTCGGTCGAAGGCGCAACTGTAGGAGTCCGCGGCAGGAGGTGGGTCGCCGTCGGACCCGTCGAAGGAGGAGGAATCGGAGATGACAATGAAGCCTTGCAAGCGTCGGACGATGCGGCCTTGCTTGCGCTTGAGTTTGGCCACCCTCGCCACCTCTGTCGCTGCCTCCGCCGCCTCCTGCTTGGATTGCTCATTGGCGAGCCGGAGCTGCTTGGCGTCGATCCTCCGAAGCCACCGGGCCTCCGTCTGTGCCTCGGTAAGTGACCGACGACACACCCACTCGAGGAGACCCTCCTCATCATCGGGCACCAGCATCACGCGGCGGCGGCGGGCGGACTGCGCAGCCTAGTCGGACCCGACCCCCATCTCCCTTGCCCTGTGCCTCTCGTGGCGGGCAGCACGTGCCTCTGACTCTGGAGTCCGCATCCGCGGCGTCGGCAGAGCGGGCACGAGAACCCACCGTTGCTCGCGCGAAGCAGCGGACGGAGGTGGAGAAGGCTGTCTGGCAGTAGGAGCAGATTGGACAGGCCTTGCAGATCCCCACGTGGGGCCGGAAGGGCCGACGCCGGCGTCGGCGCTGTGGCGGGCGACAGGTGGCGTCGCACCGGACCTGGAGCTGCCGCCTATATCGACCCGCGAGCGCGATACGGAGCGCCAGCTCTCCTCGTCTCCGGAGCTACCGTCGGAGTGCCTGCCGGTGCTGGACATGCTCGTCGGCGCTAGGGATGGGACAGATTGGGGGGAAATGGGAGCGTTGGGGAGCGGAGGGGAGCGGACTGAGCTAGGGTTTCTTCCGGACGAGGGATTTTGTGGGGTTGGGGTGGGCCAGCGATGGGCCGGGCTGACGTGGCGGACGCGCCCGGGCCGCCTCATATCCGCCCTACATTTGGGACGGATATGAGGGGTGTCGGTCAGCCCGGGCATTTGAGACCCGTTTAGGGTGCCCGTCTCGGTCGATTTTTTGTGAACGCTACATTTGAGACGGATATAGGGCGCCCGGCTGTAGATGCTCTAGCCCAGTAGCAAACCTGATTGACCACTTTGCCATGTGCGTGGACTCTAAACAAATTCTCTTTTGCTAATTTTCAGAATTTCAGAAGATGCCAATCGAATTTCGTGAAGCATCGTCGTCAGAGACGACCTCTTAGCGTCGCGTTGTCGTGGTCGAATATGACGGCGAGCCCAACGAAGTGTGGGGATGCCAGCGAGGCCACAAACAGGAGCGACCTGGAATCAGTGACGACGTGACAACGATCTCCCAGATGAAGGGGAGCTTGAGGGTTGACCTTTCGGATTTCAAGAGGGGGAAGGTGTCGGCATCAAAGAAGAACATGAGGTGGGGATGGGTTATTAGAGGGATGGCCAGGATGGCGGCAGTACAACGGTGGGCGGAGGCTAGAGGAGGGGGGACAACGAGGCGGTCGCGAGAGCGCTGTCGGCCGCGGTGATTCGGGAGCAGGCAGTTCAACCACCATTATCCGGTCAGATGCATGTGATTGGTGGAGATGAAATTAGAGAAATAAGAAAAACAATAAACAAAAAGAGAAAATGTGGTCCATGTTGGGTCAAATCCTATGTGACAGACACAAAACCATTCACCGGACACGTCCAGACGCACCTTATACTCATTACATATATAAGGTCAATATGAGGAGCGCCGGACAGTCTTGACATTTAAGGAGGCTTTGAGGGGTCGGGTGGGTTAATTTTTCCCCTCACTTTTTAGTCCGGTAAGTGGTCTTACATTTGCCCGGTCAATTTGAGAAGTACGGCTGTAGGCTGTAGATAGTCTACATATAAGATTTGTGTGCCTTTTTTTTCTCTTTCGAGAAAAACTTTCACACTTTGTTTCTCCTTTTGAGAGCCTGGCCTGCCGCATTGGACTGTGCCAAGTTCGCTTGTCCCAGTGTCCCCTTCGTTGACGCCTTTGACAAACAGCCGCACGCTTCCAAAGCTTGTCCTGCCACCACCTAAAATCTGCCTCCCTATAGCTAGCTCTCCTCCTATATATACACAGCAAAACCCTGTTCCTACAGCCACCACCAGCTCAACTGCCTCAACACCAACAACCGAGTCACCAGAGCGAGATTAGCTGCCATTTGCGACGATGATCAAGCTGAGGTGCCCCAACCCCAAGAGACTCTTCAGGAGGAGCTCCTCCAAGATCAGCAGGTCTGGCAGCACTACAAGAAATATGTCAACTTGTGACCTTCTGTCA
>CBMN010038406.1:0-14208 GCA_000582825.1 Hordeum pubiflorum
AAAACCATTCATTTTCCACTTCCCCCCCCCCCCCCCTCGTTAATAAAATGGTGGGAGTTCATCCAAAAGGAACCTAAAAGTTAAGTGTACTCGGCTTGGAGCAATTTGAGGATGAGTGACCGACCAGAAGTTGATCCGGGTGCGCATGGGCGAGGACACAATGCGCATGAAAGATTAGTGTTGGTATGTGAGGCCAATCTAGATCCCAGGCGCAACGGCAAAAAAACCAATGGGTTCGGCCAGGGCGTTACTATTGGTATCAGAACCGACCCTCGCGGTTACACATGAGTGGTCGGGACAGTGATGCATATATGGATCACTTGTGGATGTTGGCACTGACTCGCACATACGTGTGACGAAAGGGATCTTTCTTGCTGGGTCGACGGGGAGATGTCGGTCCTTTGATGCATCTCATCTTAATAGGAACGATAGACTACTCATATCAACAAGGCGCACCTTCTTTTCTGGGAGTCCATCCAAAAGAAACCTCAAAGTTAAGTGTGCTTGGCTTGAAGCAGTTTAAGGATAGGTGGCCAACTGTGAAGTTGATCCCACTGCGCATGAGTGAGGACAAAGTGTGCATGAAAGTGTTGGTATGTGAGGCCAATCTAGATCCTAGGTGGTAGCCAGACGCAACGACCATGAACACGTAGGTGAGCCGGTGGGTTTGGCCGGGACGTTACAATTGGTATCAGAGCTGACCCTTGGGGTTACATGGACGCAACAACGCCATGAAAGTTCATAATGGAAATACCCTTGTTGAACTATGACATTGAAAGACTTTGTGGTATGGTAGTTTACAAAGAACAATGACTTTTTTGTGCCCTCAACTTATCATTTAGAATGAGATTCACAATTTGACATGAAACTAAGAAATGATGCCGACCAGGGTGGACTATTCCTAAACCCTGTTTGGATTTTTTTTGGAAGATGAAGATACCAGTCAAGGTAAAGATTTTCATTGGTGTGTTCTGCATGGTGCTATTCCATGTAAAACTACTATTGCAGACTATAATATGAGGGTGTTCCCTTTGTGCCCCGGTGTGCAGCAAAGACAGGGAGGATATTCGACACTTGTTGTTCGGTTTTCAATGAGAAATTTTTTGTGTGGAGAAGACTTGGAATCAGTGATTTGATTGACAGACCCTGTAAATTGATAGGACGGGCAATGTTGTTGCTGAAGAATTAATAGGTGGACAAGGAGCGAACAAAGCTATCTTGATAGAATAACTCGGGCTGGAGGTATTGTAGCTTATCCGACAAAACAATCCTCATGGACAAAACCACCAACCGGTATGTTAAAGCTCAATGTTGATGCGTCCTTTTCATACGAGGATAGTTGTACAACTTGCGGAGTCATTGTTCGCAGCGGCGTAGGCAGGCTCGAGGCTGCCAAGGCCATGGCCCGAGGCTCAACAAGCAATCTCTTTGTCGATTGTAGCAACATCAACACACTGTAGCAACCGTAATCACTGTAGATACAAGGTTGGGATGGGGCTTGGGCAGACCCTCGTTATGACACTAAATGTTTAGAATGACAAAGAGGATTCCGTTGCAGCACATAACCCGCACCTTGGATCGGCCACCGATGCTCAAACCGCGGAGGCCTTGGGGCTTAAGAGAGGCCTAGAGCTGGTTCCAAATATTTGAGTTCGGGACCTCGTGTTGGAGTTTGATTGTGGCAGTTGATGAATTTTATGAACAGGGGAGCCCCTACTCCTACCATGGCTGCTCTAATCATTGAAGATCGTTGTTAATTACACACAAGTTTCAAGAAAATTATTAAGGAGCATTATATGCGTGCCACAAATAGTGTTGCCCATGAGCTAATGAGCATGGCTAGGGCTCATCCTCCGTCATTATGGATGGATAACCCACCTCGATCTATCCGTGGATTGAGTATTGATGATGTTTCTCTGTTTGAGATGAAAAAAGAAAGCTAGCGCATTATTTTCCATCTAAAAAAATTTAGTATGAGTACTAATATAGCTAGTACTAGATTGTCTGCCTATATCCGTGAAGATTTCGGAGCGCAATTAACATGCCTTCGACGAACCTTCGACATATCCTCGCCGCGACACTCATTGTTCGAAATGACAAAGGGGATTTCATTGCAGCACAGAACCCGCACCTTGAATCGAACATACAAATAGTGTTGCCCCTGAGTTAATGAGCATGGCTAGGGTTCATTCTCCGTCATTGTGGATGGATAACCCACCTCAATCGAGCCGTGTATTGATTGTTGACGATGTTTATCTGTTTGAGATGAAAAAAATAAATAAAGCTAGCGCATTATTTTCTATCTGAAAATAAATAATAAATAAACAGTACGGGTACTAATATAGCCTGCCTATATCCGTGAAGATTTCGGAGCGCAATTAACGAGCCTTCGACATTATCCGGCCCTGTCCCGCTCCATTCCATGCCCCGCACCCCCCGGCCCCACCAGCCTAGTTGCTTTAAATGTTACGTGCACAAAGACCGACACTCCTCAAGTCCTCCTCCAGTCGCTCCTCCTCCTCGCCTCCGCCTCGGCGACAAAACCATCGGGCAATCACCAGCTCCGCCTCCCCTCCCCTCGCCCATCCATCCTCCCCGACTCCCTCCCCCCAGATCCATCGGACCACCGCCGCCGCTCTCCGCTCCCCGCCTCGCAACCCGCTGCGCCGGCGGCGACGGGAGCCAGCGGCAGACAAAAAGCCATTCCTGCCGCCGGTCCTGAGCTGGGGTGGGGCCGGCTTCATCCCTTCCTTCTGCCGCTGGTAAGGAACCCTAGCTCGATCGGACGGATCGTCCCCGCGATTACGTTTCGTTGTTGGTGGTTCTTCCGTCTTTGCTCTGCTGTGGCATTGAGCAGCCGGGGCCCGAATCACTCGCAGCTTGCTCGCTTCGTCCGCGGCTCCGTTAGGTGCTTCCTCTGCAGCGCGCGAGATCGGCCGGAGTTTTCTTCGTCTAGGTTTAGATCGATCGCAGTTCTTGCGGTGGGATTTGGTGCCCAGGCTCGGGCGCGGCTTGTTTTCCCGAATTTTGGCTTTGGGGGGATGCGACTAACCCCCCCCAAACCCCCACGCTCGGCCCGCCCCTGCTCTGCCAATAATAGAGGAGGGTGTTGCATTTCTGTTCGGAACGGATACAGAGGGCAGGTGAAGAAGCGTGACGGGCGTGGAGGTCGGGGGGAAATGCACGTCCCTGATTGTTTTATCGACAAATCTTCGGGGATCGCCTATTCTTTGTCGTTGACCTTTTTAGATGTTCTTGGTTTCTTGCTTTACCCGAGCCGTCTGTTTGCTAGTGCCTGATGAAGTGGGATGCCTGTTTTTTTGTCGGCATGCTTATGCTACTGCATTGTGATGGGATTTATGCCACTGCAGCTTTTAGTTTTGGGTGAAACCGTTGTATACGAATCTACTAGTACCGTTAGTACGGATCTACGTACTTAGTTTTGAGTGAAACTGTCTGATTGTTTATTTATTATATACTAGTACCAGTGTTTGACATTCCATACATTCCTTACTTCTTTATTGGTTTAGAGATCCAAATAGAAGAACTCAAATGTAAAGCTGCAACACGGATTTCTTCCTAAATACTACGTAGAAGACCTGACATATATCTGCAGATCTGTCTATGCTTTCCAGTGACTGACTGTTTTTCTAATCATGATTATGCACTGCTGTAGTTTTGATATGCACCATCACCATGGGCGGCAAGACTATTCAGGTGTCAGGATTTCCTTCAACTGTCAATGCTGACCATGTCAAGGATTTGTTGGAAAAAATTGTTGGTACTGGCAACGTCTTTGCGGTCAAGCTCAGGCCTCCAAAGAACATCTCTGCGAACTCAAAATCTTTTGCCATTGTTCAGTTCCAGTCCGAGTCACATGCTTCGCTGGTGTTGAATGCGGCCCAACGGAATGCACTTAGGAGTGGAAGTCATTATCTGAAGGCCCGATATGCAGAGCGTGACATTGTTCCGAGACCAAGAACTACGATTTTTAATCTACAGGATGCAACACTGCATTTTGGCTGCCTTCTGAAGGAAAGAGTTCTATCTGTTCTGTGGAGCGGAACAGATGTTTCCGTTGAGTTTGGATTTTCTATGAAGCGGATTGACTTTTGCCTGATCTACAACTCGAAGAAATACAAACTTGAACTCTCCTACGAGAGCATATGGGAGATCCAGCTTCATCGTCCACCTGGGTTGCAAAAAAAGTTCCTTCTGATTCAGGTATGTTAGTTCTACGACACATGTATATGTATGCTGGGCATGCTTTTCATGAATTCATAGTATTTTTACTTGTATATTATTTTCCTTTTCTGCTGCTGTGAATCGTAGAGTACAGTATAAGTACATTACTGAGTTCACATTGTTCCAAGTGTATAACTATTGTCTTCATATTACAGCTTCTGCATGACAGATGTAATTATGTTTTTGTAAATATTAAAATAGTTCATACACATGTCTTTTCTTCTGCCTGTAAACTTGTGCTAGAAACAATATAATTGCTATATTTCATTTTGTTGCCTTTTGGTCATTAAATTTTGCTGTGTTTGGAATGCTGGAGGTGCACTTGAATTTTGTAGAGTTCAACTTTGTTGGTAGTGTTTGCCCTTTCTTGATTCTTCTGTTATATATACTGGGGAAATGTTTATGTGTTGTTAAGTGTACAACAATAATTCTCTAGAGTACTGATAAAGTGATAATCAATCCATATAAAGTTATGCTAGTTGAGTTTTAATTTATAGCCCAAGATGATGGGATGGGAACACCAATTACTGTCATACAGTATCCAGTATTTCCTCAATGGTTGCATGCATCTTTAAATTCCGGTCAAAATCTGTAACCATTTTTTAGTTACATCTAGTTTGTTCTGTTTGTTGCAAGCTCAGAGATTTCCGATAACCTCAGTTGGAGAAATGTATCTGTTTCTCAGGTTCAGGCTGCTCCGAAAATTTACGAACAAAATATACGCCGCTCTGGTTCTATGTACGACGATCCTTTATTCAACTATTTTAGGGATGATACAGATGACCACTGGACCAGAACAACTGATTTTACTCCATCAGCCAGCATTGGGCAATCATATATCCTATGTCTGGAGCTACCACATATTTGTTATCTCCCGAACATCCGAGAGTACTTTGTTTACTATGAAGTACACAATGACGTCTTCCATCTCCAACCTGGATATTCATATTCAAGCAATACTTGCTTTGTTCCAGTTGTGAAATCTCATTATTTCACTGATGTACCCTATGAGATACTCTTTAAGATCAACCACTTGGTTCAGAATGGGACACTTAGTGGGCCAACACTTGATGACAACTTCTACCGTCTGGTCAGCCCAGGATATGAATGTATTGACCATATAAAGCGTGCACTTGAAAAGATGTCCTACCTAAAAAAGACTTGTTTGAATCCAACAAATTGGTTATCTGAACAATACAAAAAAATGCAGAGATCACGCTACGTGTTAACATCATTAAACATAACTCTGAATGATGATGGGTTGGTATATGTCTACAGAATGCAAATTACTCCTGCGAAAGTGTACTTTTATGGTCCTGAGATTAATGTCTCGAATCGTGTTGTACGGAATTACGCTGCTGATTTGGATAACTTCCTTCGGATTTCGTTTGTTGATGAGGACTGTGAGAAGCTCCGTTCAACTGATTTATCACAACGCTCTGCTCCAGGAAATAATACAAGGAGGACTGCTCTTTATAACAGAGTTCTTTCGGTCCTTTCAAATGGCATCACTATCGGTGACAAGCACTTTGACTTTCTGGCTTTTTCTTCAAGCCAGCTCCGAGATAACTCTGCATGGATGTTTGCTTCTCGGCCGGGGTTATCTGCCAGTGACATCAGGGAGTGGATGGGGAACTTCCGTAATATTAGAAATGTGGCAAAGTATGCTGCAAGGCTTGGTCAGTCTTTTAGTTCCTCAACAGAAACTTTGAAAGTGCATAAGAATGAGGTGAAAGAAGCTCCAGATGTAACAAACGGTACAAAGTATGTATTCTCGGATGGAATTGGAACCATTTCAGCTGATTTTGCAGATGAAGTGTCTAAGAAGTGCAACTTGACCCGCTTTACTCCCTCCGCTTTCCAAATAAGGTATGGAGGTTACAAAGGTGTTGTTGCTATTGATCCAACATCACGCTGGAAACTATCTTTAAGAAAAAGCATGTCAAAGTTTCATTCAGATAACATCACACTAGATGTCCTTGCATACAGCAAGTACCAGCCATGTTTCCTGAACCGGCAGTTAATCACTCTTCTTTCAACACTCGGAGTCAGAGATAGCATATTTGAAGTGAAGCAACAAGAAGCTGTGAAGCAGTTGAACAGAATGGTAGCTGAACCACAAGCTGCTATTGATGCAATTGAGCTTATGCCCATGGGAGAAATTACCAACGTTGTTAAAGAGTTGTTATTATGTGGCTACAAGCCTGATGTTGAACCATATGTTTCTATGCTTCTACAAACCTTTAGAGCATCCAAGCTGCTAGAATTGAAAACAAAGTCAAGGATATTTGTCCCAGAAGGACGAGCAATGATGGGATGCCTGGATGAAACCCGCACACTGAAGTACGGACAGGTATTCATTCAAGCTTCTAATAGTGCAAATGACCGTGGAAAGTCCATCGTAACTGGAAAAGTTGTCGTTGCCAAAAACCCTTGCATCCACCCTGGTGATATCCGTATTCTCCAGGCTGTTCATAGTTCTCTTCTGGGCCACATGGTTAACTGCGTTGTCTTTCCACAGCTGGGGCCAAGGCAAGTTTTTAGGAATGCATTCTTCTTTGTTTTCCAGTAACTTTTTTTTCAGCAAAATCTCATTTCTGGAATAATGTTCTTTCTGATCTGGTAGAAAGCATCAGTTGAATTGAAACAGCCTTGTACATTTAAATCGAAGAACCTTTTGCTAGTGAAGTTTAGTCGCTTCTCATGGATGTCATGTGATCCATTATTATTTCTTGGATGTACTACTCTTGTTTTGTTTGTCCTTTGTTATTGAAATCATTGTCGGATTTTGTTCATGCAGGCCTCATCCTAATGAATGTTCAGGGAGTGATCTTGATGGGGACATATATTTTGTTTCATGGGACCCAGATCTCATTCCAACTCGTATGGTGGCGCCTATGGACTATACTCCAGCACCGACAGAAACATTAGATCATGATGTTATGATTGAGGTATTTTCTGTTTGTAGTCCAGATTATTCATTTTTCATGCCATTCACGATAACGTCTGTACACCTGTTGGCTGTTGCCATGAACTGTCATTTAGTCGTGCTTCTGATTGTGAATTTCCTTTCGATTCTGGTTCTTGCATTTCTGGAGAGCTGACTACTTAAACCTATTTTGCTGAGTCCTGAAGGGTTTTAATTTGTTTGTTTGTACTTCCGCCGGTCCAAAATGTAGGTCTTTTTAGAGTTGAGCACATGAACTAAGGGTGATGGTAACATGCCAATGTTACCCTTCATTCGTTTCAAGTACTCTCTGTTCCTCCCAATACAGTAAGTGCTACAGTATAGGCTCTATTATTGATGAAATTAATGTGGAGCTAGATTGGAACACATGAGAAGAAGTGTATTGCGAGTATAGAAGAACCTAAATTTTGGATGGTATTGAAAAGACTAAAAGGACCTACGTTTTGGATCGGAGGAAGTAGGAAGATAAATCTGTTTCTTCTCATTGTCCATTACTAGCAAGGAAATTCCAAGCATCTTGTAAAGCAAATCTGACACCTTCCTTTGGAACCACTCTAATATTGTGCAGGAAGTACATGAGTATTTCACAAATTACATAGTTAACGAGAGTCTGGGAATCATTGCCAACGCGCACGTAGTCTTTGCGGATAGGGAAAGCTTGAAGGCTGAAAGTACACCATGCATTAAGCTGGCAGAGCTCTTCTCCATTGCTGTTGATTACCCAAAGACAGGCGTGCCGGCTCAAATTCCGCCTGAACTACATGTGAAGGAGTATCCAGATTTTATGGAGAAGCTCGACAGGGCTACCTATGTATCCGAGGGAGTAATAGGGAAGCTGTACCGGGAAATTAAGAAGCAGAACCCTCACATTGGACACTTCACAAAGGATGTGGCAAGGCGGTCTTATGACACTGATTTGATTGTTGATGGCTACCAAGACTACATCGCTGAAGCTGCGTGGTTCAAGGAAGAGTATGACTTCAAGTTGGGTAATCTGATGGAGCACTACGGAATAAATAGCGAGGCTGAGATAATAAGTGGATGCATTCTTAAGATGGCAAAGAATTTTACCAAGAAGAGTGACGCCGATGCTATCAGACTGGCGGTGAAATCTTTGCGGAAGGAAGCAAGGTCATGGTTCAGCGAGATGGGTTCAGATGTGAGCGGAGATGGTCACGAGGCCTCGGACGCCAAGGCATCCGCTTGGTATCATGTTACCTATCACCCGGAGTACTGCGGTTGCTACAATGAAGGATATGAGCACCGGCCACACCTCATCAGCTTTCCATGGTGTGTCTATGACAAGCTGATTCTCATCAAGCAGAAGAAGAGCTTTCGCAGGAAGATGCTCGATCTCGAGAACAGAATGAGACGGAGCACGATATTCGGCTGAGTGCGACCGTCAGGTCGTTGTTGGTCTTGTACATATATTTGACCATGTCGATTCTTGTGCTAGAACTAGAATGATCGCCGAAGAGCGATTGCAATTGTTAACTCACATGTGTTGATGTACATGTGGCGACGAAGTACGAACCTTGGGGGTCTTTGGATGCAGTCGTTGAATGTATTTCTGTGGTATGATCTGTAGTGTGTGTACCTAGTTTTCCCCTGCCTTTTTGGTAATATGCGTACAGCGTACTGCATGTTCAGAAATGTATGGAAGACCAGTATCAATGAATCTTTTTCCTTACTACTATCAAAATAATTCCTCCGGTTTTACAGTATGAATTTACACTCGTTGCACAGCAGCATTTACAGGTTCCAAACAAATCAAAAATCCGAAAGGAGCAGGTCTTAATCACAGGGGTCAGTTAGCATTTGGCATCAGGAGAGCTGTACAGACTCTGTAACTGTCAGGAAGGAGACGGGGCGAGCAGGGAGAACTTGACGTGCAGCGAGATCTTGCCCTTGTCGACGTCCAGCCTCGCGCCGGTGGCCAGCCAGTACCCGGGGCTGTCGTGCGGGCCCATGGTCACCTGCGAGGTGTCCACGAACTTGAGCAGCTTCTGCGCGCCCACGGGCACGGGCGGGCCGCCCGCGAACACGCCGGAGTTGATGTTCGCCACCACCACCGGCGGGCCCCGCTTCTGGCCGCCGCCACCGGACGACGACGAGGAGGAGGACCCCGAGAAGGGCATGGACAGGAAGCTCGACGACGACGACCACTTCCCCGACGCCGTCCTCGCCGTTCCCCGACCCCACCTGGACTGCACGACGGCGTAGCCGGGGAGCTCCGAGTAGAGCAGCCGGAGGTGCAGCACGGTGGTGGAGTCGTGCGCCCTGACGTGGAGCTGCGCGCCGGTCACGACGTAGGCGGCGCGGGGGCCGTCGTCGTCGGAGCGGTGCCACCGCGGGTCGTACTTGACCGGCGCGGTGCAGACGTGCGCGAACATCCGCCACTGCACCGGCTCGTAGTAGCGGTGGTCGTCGGTGACCGCCTCGGAGCCCCGCCACGCCGGCGCCATGTCGGCCTGCGCCTGCACGGCGGCGATGAACGTCGGGGTGGCCGACAGGTGCTGCAGGTGGATGCCGAGCCTGGTGCACACGAAGTTGTCACTGGGTTAGTCACGCGTTGGCGTTGCATCAAATTCATGGAAGATTGTCACCAGCAAGCAGGCTTGATTTTGTACCGGTTGTTCTTCTTGCCCTCGAGATGCAGCCTCATCCCGGTGACCGGCAAATTCGACACGATCACCTGCGTTAATATTACATTTTTTTTCCGTCATGTCACATGATCATGCATCAACCATCGAGCAATCTTTTTTGTCTTAAGTGATAATCATGGAACGATCTGAGGAGGAGGAGGACGAGGGGGTCTGTGATTGTAAAAACCTGGGTGGAGCTGACGTAGAGCTTAGAGCCGAGCAGGCTGAAATGCAGGGCCGGGCCGGAGCCCTGGCGGTTGGAGCAGGGGCCGAGGGGCAGCTCGCCGAGCACCGGGGCCCACATTCTGTGATGCTGGAAATCCAGGAAGTACCTCAGGTCAGCCAACGGCGGCTTATCTGTAACAGTCATTTGGCAGTTCACGTGTCACTTTTGAATGTACTGTAGTAACTATTAAGCACGGACCAGTACTTGCTTCTGGTATTAACTCTCGAAAGAAAATTCTCTACGCTGGCTTCAATTAGGCTCAGCATTAAGCAAAGGAGTGTGACATCGACATGGGCATGGCATGTACGAGTAGATGTAGGTAAGGTGCGCTCACATCTGAGGTAGAGGTTGATGGCGTGCGAGAGGAAGCCGGTGCCGGCGACGCCCCTGAGCAGGGAGGTGATGGGCACGAGCTTGGCGCTGATCACGTCGGGCGCCGCCAGCACCGTCGGCAGCCACTCCGCGTGGCTGCTCACCGTCGCGTTCCCTCCCCGCTTCGAGTATATCACCGTCACTCCCTGCACGCACGCAAGGAAGAAGACACAGCTGAGCTCCAAAATTATTACTGTACTACTACTGGCGTATATCGCAGTGTTAATCAATAACTAAATGACAGTGTTAGCCAGTTAATCAGTCATCTACCTCCTTGGAGGACACGAGGGTGGTGATCCCCTGCAGCCGCTGCTGCGCCACCTGCGCGTCGAACACGTTGAAGGCCTCCGGCGTCTTGGCGAGCTTGGATCTTGATGACTTGGCGTGGGGAGGCGGCACGGCGCAGGCGCCGGAGAAGAGCTGGTCGCCGAGCCGGTCAAGGTGGCCCCTGATCTCCGCCGGCGACAGCGGCGACGACGCGGCCTGCCTCACGTACAGCACGTCCTGCCCGCCCATGCTCAGCCCCACCACCACGTGGGTCCCGTACTTCTCGATGAAGCTGCACGCACGCACAGCGTTCATGCACAGGTCAGTGGCGTTCCTTCATGTTTGAGGGTTCATACAAGGTGTCGTGTCGACCAGACTGTCAGTGTCAGCTCAGTGTCTGAGAACTGCGCGTCCGCCTGATGAGAACAAACCGGCCGGCAGCATGCATGTGTCGCGCTCCGGTTTGTCAATGGCGACACGTTCAGAGATGGAGAAAAAATGGACATCGTAGCATCTTCTTGGCACTAGATTAATGCTCTGAACCACGTTGTTTGCTGTTTGCGGTCAGAGGTTTCAGTATGGACGTCTGAACCGCTTTGTGTGCGGCCGTGGAAGGGGAACCAGTCAAAGCCATGGACTACTGCACTGGCACCGTCTTCTTCGTGCTGGTGGCGGGGAGGAAAAGGGAGGAGAGGGGAGCTGACCTTGCGATGGCGGCGGGGTCCCAGGCGGCGGGCACGTCGCGGAGGACGTGGGCGGCGAGGGCGAGCGGGCGGCCGTCGAGGCGGAGGTCGAAGAGGGAGATGAAGTAGCCGTCCATGGCGAGGCACTTGGTGGAGGAGGCGTCCTGCGCCCACGACCCGCTGTCCAGGTCGAAGCACGCGTTGAACTGCCCCGACGGGATCTTCCCCTCCACCCCGCTCCGCTGGTTCAGCACCTCCGACATCTGCCCGCCAAATCAGTTTTCTAATTAAGCGTTTTACTTGTAGTTTTTTTTTTTTTTGCGACGCGAGATCGAACGGTGTCAGTTTTAAAAGAGAAAAAAATGTCTTCCTGTGAAGAAAATGTCTCTGTCGTGCTGTCCTGAAGAAATTGTCATGAGGATTATGAAGAAACTGTCTGCAGAAACGCTTGCAAGTGTCATCCCTCACAACGAACGCGCGCAAGCTATTGCGATCCTTCTTCGGAAAAACTAACATCAAGGAGCATTTGTTTCATATATATATTAAGTGTTTTTTTCCTGGTTTAGTTGAAGTTCTGCTCCCTTCGTCTCATAATATAAGAGTATTTTTGACACTACATTAGTATAAAAAACGCTTTTATATTATGGAACGGAGGGAGTACGTCTTACGGATCTTTGCGGTGAAAGTCAAACAGCTGCTAGTGCACCGTCACGATCCCAAGCGATGTTTGTTTATATAAGGGGTGGCCATAATTGTGGAGCCAAATTTGACTTGGATTTTCAGAGAAATCGTGTAGTGGATAATATAATGAGGACAGCAGGACCACACGCTATGGCCAACCAAATCTGCTATCTAATCTTGATTTTGGATGGTTGATTTTGATCCCGTAGAACGCAGATCATTTGACGCCGACAGTGCAGGGTAACACGGATAAATGTTGCTTATACTCCCGGAAAATGTCAAGCCAATAAAATCCACTTGTTTATGCGCAAAAGAAAAAAAAAATCCACTCGTTGTCGAGAAAAAAAAACTCTTGAAAATGCTGAGAACGGTCGACGGTTGTTTGTTTTTGTTAGGGAGAGGTGAGGTCGATGATTGGTGCAGTTCGTGAGAATCACGTAGGACCGCGCAGGCGTGGTCAGCACCCCCAAAATCGATATTTAATGAGGGAAAGCTCTGCAAGCAGCCACCATTCACATTGTCAAAATAACGAAATAAAATTAAAATAGCAGCCACCATTATATTCACACCAACCGTGCTACTACTTGTGTTGCTTTCCCTACTCGGGCGAACTAAGCTAAATTAATCTGGCGTCTAATTCCGGAACCATTTGATTGCCTACGACGCTTTCTCGATTTCTACAATGCAAAAATAAATAAAAAAATAAATAAATAAATAGCAGAAATCAGTCACATGATACTTTCCGAGCATTATCATCAGAAGGATAAACAGCCCCCCTTCCAACCATATTAATTGTCGCCGACTTAGTACGAGTATTACTTGTTCAGTTCATTGTGTTTCGTCTTGCTCCAGTTTCTTGCACTTAGAGGCTGTTCGGAATCCCTCTGCTTTGTAAATCCGCTGCGGAGCGGAGCTGCACGCAGTTATATTTCGGCGAGCATCTAGCAGGCCTCCGCGCGCTTCACTCCGTAGCGAAGGAGCAGAGGGTTGCCGAACACAGCCTTAATCTAATCAGCAACACTTGATTAGTCTGGCTAAAGTTTCAGAGAACTTAACTGAAGAACCCCTAATTATGTTAGGAAAAAATAGTTTCACTTTCATTCCATTGCGTTTCGTTTGGCTCCAGTACCTTCTTCTACTTATTAGCAACGTACACGTATGTGCAAATCTTGAGAAACGGAATTAAGGGAGGCCCAAACAGAAGAAGCGATCGGATGATCGAAAACTCTGATCATGCAGCAGAACGAATGCTTATGTTATGTTAAGTATGCGGCGTGCTAACCTTGCTGAACTCGAGCGCGTCGGACTTGAAGCGGACGCGGTCGCCCTTGCCGCACTTGACGTCGGCGGGCATGTCGCGGACCACGCCGACGCCCGGCACGGCGGCCGGCGCCGTCTCGCCGGGGCTCCTGGCGACCACGCAGCCGCCGGAGTCCTTGCAGAACTTGAGCCTCAGGTCGCACGTCATGTCGAACCCGAGCCCCAGGCACCGCACCGCCTTCTCCGCCGCCGCCACGGCCATCGGTCGGTCGATCGGCAGGTCCTCGCCTCCCGGCTCCTATGGCCGCTGCCCCGCTACGCTCCCGGCCATGACTTGGTGCTGGCTGGCTAGGTACTTAGCAAGTTGACTATATATATGGCATTGCTTGCGCCAGGAAGTTGTCCAGAAACTGGAGTCTGAAGGGGCGCAGCTGGTTGGGTAGCTGAGGCCTACAGCGATTGTTAATGTTCGGTTCGGTTGGTTCTTGGTGTGAATGAAGCTAGGATGTGTCACTTTCTCTCTCCAATCAAATGAGAATGATTCTCTGGCTTATTTTACTTGAAAGAAACGAGCTTGGTTCCTGAGTTTTGAATCCAGAGTCAGAAGCTGTTGCTGTGTATGTGGAAAGAGAGATGGAATGAGGACTTGTATGTACAGCACTACAGTGCTAGTTGGAACTAACAAGTTTTTTCTGTTGGGGTTTCAAGGTTCAAGATGGGGTAAAGGTTGGTTGACCGGGAGTGGAGGTGGATTGTTGGTGATAGAAGTGCTGGATCGCATGGGGTTGGGATTCCGGTAGTGGTATGTAGAGTATTACCTTCTTCTGCACTTGAGGTGCTCCCGCCGGTGACCATGGTGGG